>PVKE010025509.1:0-22996 GCA_004027555.1 Craseonycteris thonglongyai | reverse complement strand
ATATGGTTGGATTTTGTTTTTTAATCCAGTCTGCTACCCTGTGCCTCTTTATTGGTGAATTCAGTCCATTTACATTCAGGGTGATGATTGATATATGAGGATGTCCTGTATCCATTTCTTCTTTCCTTTTTATTTTTTTATTGTCCCAACTTTTCTCCATTTATTTTGATTTCTGGATTCAGGTCGGATAGCCTCCTTTAGTATTTCTTGGAGTGCCGGTTTTGAGCTGGAGAATTCCCTCAGCTTCTATATATCTGTAAAGGCCTTAATTCCTCCTTCATATCTAAAGGTTAATTTTGCTGGATAGTTAATTCTTGGCAGAAATTTCTCTCTTTTAATATTTTGAAGATTGGGCTCCACTCCCTCCTGGCTTGCAGAGTTTCTGCTGAGAAGTCTGGTGACAGCCTCATAGGTTTTCCTTTGAAAGTTATGTTTTGTTTTTCCCTGGCAGCCTTGAGGATTTTTTCTTTGTCATTGATTTTTGTCATCTTCAGAACAATGTGCCTTGGAGAAGATCTGCTAGGGTCTAGGAAGTTAGGGCTTCTGCTTTCCTTTTGGATTTGGGGCTGTAATTCCTTCCACAGTTTAGGGAAATTCTCATCCACTATTTGTTTTAGTAGACTCTGAGAAGATTTCATCTCGCTTCCTTCTGGTACCCCGATTATTCTAATATTGTTTTTTCTGATGGAGTCAGAAAGTTTTTGTAGGGCTCTTTCATTTCTCTTGATTTTCCTTTCCCTTTCTTCTTCCCTCTGTGACATTTCCATGTTTGTATCTTCAATTTCACTCATCCTTTCCTCTAGCTGGTCAGCCCTGTTTCCTATGCTGCTCAGTTCTTTTTTCAGCTCTCCCATGATGCCTTTCATTTCAAGGAGTTCCTTTTGCTTCTGCTCTAGCTTCTCAATTTTGTTGGTAAAGTACTCATTTTGCTCAGCAAATTTCTTGTTGAGGTCATTTAACTGTGTCTGTGTACTTTGCCAGCATTGAGTGAGCTCTCTGAGTGTCTTGATTAATGCAGCCCTGAATTCTGTTTCACTTAGATTTGATTCCAAGTGTGCAAGGTCCTTTACTAAAGAATGCCCCTCATCTTCTGGAGGGGCTTTGGATTCTGAGGTGTGCATTGTGTTTGATATGGTTCTTTTTGCTTTACGCATGAGTCTGTTTTCCCTCCTGGGGTTTGCCTATCAGATGGGCTTCTCTTTATTTTTTCTTTTGGACTCAGTTATGGGAGAAGGAGATTTTGGGAGAGGGTTGGGGGATGCAGGCAGCTTCTGTGTCCTGGGGCACTTCAGGTTGCTGTTTTAGCTGTTAGATAGCAGCGTAGTAAAGGTGTGGCCAGGGGTGGGGTCATGTGAGTAGGAGCTAGGGCAGGCCTGAGACACAATTGCAGATTCCTCTTTCAGCAGGGGGGCTGGTGGTTCAGTGTGGGCGGGGCACAGGAGCTCTAGTCTTTCCTCCTCCTGGCTGCCCCTCCTTCAATTGTATCTGTAAGGCACACCCTCAGGGCAGCAGTTGGATGGGCTGGGGCTTGGCAGAGGCCCTGGTTGGCCGCGCAGTCCCGAGCACAAGCGATGACACCTTGGAGACCCGGCAGGCAGCCCAGTTGTGCGCGGTCCGCAACGCCCTAGAGGCCCGGTGGGTAGGACGCCAAAAGCCCAGCTGCGTGATTGCGGGCAGGCAGCTGCGCTGCAGCGGCCCGGTGGGCAGGGCGCCGAAAGCCGGTCCCACGCACAGGCAGCGGTGCTGTGGTAGCCTGGCGAGCAGGGTGCCAAAAGCTCTGTAGCGCACCGGCGAGCAGGCAGCGGCACTGCGGGGTGGCCCGGTGGGCGGGGCACCGAAAGCCAGGTGCGCACGCAGTGATGCGCAGAGGCCCAGTGGGCGGGGCGCCGAAAGCCCAGCCGCACACTTCCGCGCAGGCAGAGTCGCTGCAGCGGCCTGGTTAGCGGGGCACCAAAAGCCCAACTGCGCGCTGGCAAGCAGGCAGCGGTTTCGCTGCGGCCCGGTGGGTGGGGCGCCGAAAGCCCTGTGCGCACAAGCCGTAGCTCGGGCGGCAGCCGCTCTACGCTCCAGGCTCTGCTGAGACCGCTGGATTCACTCCAAGCACGTCCAATGCAGCTATGCCCACTCAAGTCCCAGTCCTCACTCCAAGAGCCCTGTCCTCAGAAGGCGCCCCCTCACAGTCAATCTCCTCCGTAAATCAGGGGTGCTGAGCTGCTGTGGGCTGGTGCCCTGCTCTCATCCCGCCCGCTGGGAAGTGCAGCTGCCCTGCTCCACAGTCCCTGTTCCACTTTAGGCTCTGTGATCTGATTAGGGCACTGCGTGCTGTTTCTTGAGTTCGGATGTTAAATTGTCCACAGTCTTGTGGGGGTTCCATGCTCCCTAGGTCTCGGCTTCCAGCCCGCCCTCAATCCAGCTCCACTTTGACCGTAGTCCTCCAATCTCCCTTTGTTTTTGCCAGCCCCGGGCCGTGCTCCGAGTCTCTGTCCCCGAACCGCTGCTTCCCTTTCCCTCTCCCGTTCTCCCTTTTTTTCTCTAACCTTTGTGTTGTTCTGCGTTGTATGGTTCTCTTAGTTGAGGTTTCTTCTCAGGGTTTCCCCTGTGGATTCTCCTCTTTTCCCAAGGCCCTTCCCAGGTAGTTATCGGCGTTCTCCTCTCATGCCGCCATCTTGGATCCCCCTAAATACTATAAAGACAGGCTACAATCTCATACTTTCAAATTCTCTATACTTGCAACTGAAAACTTCTCCCTCCGACTTCCTCTTGTCATATCTCTAGTAGAAATATTGATGTTTCTGTTTTTATTGTTCTGCATTGCGTATTAAAAAAGCTTTTCTTAAGTAATTATAGAATGTTCTAGTTAACTTTATGGGTAGTACAGAAATCCTAAAAATCATGGATAAGCACAAAAGAAAAAAAAACAGAACTAAGCACTATTTATCTTTTTGTGGATGTCTTTCTAATATATTTTTACACATATATAAATATAAAATTATATATAAATTATATGTAATTTTATAGAAATACAATTTACCTATAAAATATAAAATTGTACATATTGTATACCGGTAATACATTATATATGTTTTCTATTCTATTCTATTTTTTTACTTAGCAATAGATCATGAAGGTTTTTTTTTTCTGTATAAATAAATACAGGCTTCTGGGGAAGCCTGGATGGCTCAGCTGGTTGAGCCCCCTCTTTGTAGCCCCAAGGTCTGGAGATTGAGTCCCAGCTCCAGCCTATATGGACCCATATGCTGAGCTGGGGTGTGCTGCCTGTGTGGGAGGCCCCCATTTCTACCCCCAGCTCACAGGGGTGTGCCTCCCATGCAGGAGGCCCCTAGCTTGGTTCCTCCCTGCGTGGCCCCCCCTGCCCACCTGGGTGGAACAAAACCATATTGAAAACTGATGACATACAACTATGGAGAATGCTCTGGGCCCTCCCTCTTCTTTCTGTCTCTCCCTGTCTGTCTCTCAAGGGCAATAAAATAAATCTTAAAAAAAATATGGGGGAAGCCGGGATGGCTCAGTGGATTAAGCACTTGCTTTGCAGCCCTGGGGACCGAGGATCGAATACCGGCCCCGGCCTGTGTGGACCCGTATGCTGAACTGGGGAGTGCCCCCAGTTCGTTTCTCACTGGGGTGAGACCCCGGCCCGGTTCCTGCCCTGTGCAGCCTCACGCCCAGGAATGAAACTATGTGGAAAAACTATGTAGAATGAAACTATGTGGAAAAACCAATGATGTGCAACTATGGAGACTGCTCTGGGCCCTCCCCTTCTCTCTGTGTCTGGTATCTCTCTCTCTCTGTCAAAAACAATAAAAATAAATCTTAAAAACAAATGTTTCTATGATATGCCACTTAATGCTATCTGTGTATTCCATTGCATGGAAGTCCCATTATTTACTTAACAATTTGCTCTTATTGAACATTAAAATTAATCAGTAAATTACTGATTTTTCTTTATTGCAAAAAATGACAAACATCTTTATGCACTTTCGTTTTTGTGCACCTCTTGATTGCTCCCTTTGTATAGTCCTTAGTGGTACTTTTGCTGGGTCAAGGTTTTTTGTTTTTGTTTTTTAAACTTTTTATATGTGTAGCTAGAGTATCCTCCAGAGAGGCTGTAAGCACTCTACATTGCCTTGGAGTTTTTGGGGAGTGCTTATTTTTACATACTCTCTCCCACTGGATTGTCTCTCTTTCTTTTTTTTAACATTTTTAGCGTATTAGATGAAAATATGCTTTCATGGTTTATTTGTGTTCTTTGACTTTTTAGAGATAAATATTGCAAAGTTAACATTTTAGGGGAAAAAAGAGCTCAGAAACTATGAAGTATCTTAGTTTGATCCATGTGCTTTGAGCCCTTTCTGGTTTGCTTTCCTGAGGCACAGGTCTTTGGGGTTGGCCTGGCCATGATGGCACCCAATTGGGAGAGGAATGAAATTCAAGTAGTTTGAGAGGATCCTGGGCCTTGTGAGAGAAGTACTAGAAGAAGGGAAAAAGGTATAGAGAAGAAGAAACAAAGGCTTTAAAAAATATATTCCCCTAAGTCTATTCTTTGGTATGAAAAGAGGACGAAAACTTCATTTTTTCTGTAAGCTGCATTACCTCTTGGCCACAATTCCAGAGCTCAGACTGTCCTAGTCTTTGGCTACGCATGGATGAAATGATTTTTGTGTGCTCTTTTAAGAGAGGGAAGATCCTCATCACAATTTTAATATTGCTTCTCCAGAAAAAAGTACTTTTTAAGTTACTAACTCTTGGAACATAAGTCATTGGTCATTTGGGGAACTATTATATATGTATATATATGTATATATATATATATATTTTTTCCCAACTTAAATATTAACCAAGGCAATCTGAGGCTTACATTTTTATTTTTCTCTTCAGTAACTTGATTCTCCAATTATAAATAATGATTGTTTAATGACTTAATTCTGTCACAGTTTGGGTGAAGTCTAATTAGCTGTCTCACTAAGATATGTGGTTTGTGGCTTCAAATGTTTTTTAATGCCTTCCCACCCTGGAACTAATGATTCAGAACCAAAAAGGACTGACACAGAGTTCACCTTATGCTGTGGCTGCAAATGCTCCAGAGAGCACACAGGCTCCCCCACAGCCTTGCTGATAGGTGATGACACCAGCCTGTCTCAGTATTGTATCTGCTCAGTACATCAAAAACACTTAGTTTAACTTACAAGATGCTTGTTTCTCGGAAGTCATGACACTGTTTTTCTTTAATTTATTTTTTTTGTTGTTAAATTTATTTGGGTGACATTGATTGATAACAATTACATTGTTTCCAGGTGTACAATTAAACATGACATCATATGTACATTGTATTTTGTGCTTACCACCCAGAATCACCTCTCCTTACATTGCCATATATTTGATTTCCCCTCCCTACTCCCTCACCCCGAGCTCTCACCCACCTACCTGCTTACCCTCAGGTAACCACTAAGCTATTGACTGTGTCCATGAGTTTTGTTTTGTTTTTTCCTTTGTTACTTTCAGTTTTACATTCCACCTATGAGTGAGGTCATGTTTCTTGACTCTTTCAGTCTGACTTATTTTGCTTAATAATATGTTGTCAAGGTCCAACCATGTTGTCACAAATGGCTGTATTTCATCTTTTCTTATTGCTGAGTGGTATTCCATTGAATAAATGTACCACAACTTCTTTATCCAGTCATCTATCAAAGGACACTTTGGTTGTTTCCACCATTTGGCCACTGTGAACAGTGCTGCGATGAACATTGGGATACATATATCTTTGCAAATTAAGGTTTTTAGGTTTTTTGGTAAATATCAGGGAGAGGGGTTGCTGGGTCATATGGCTATTCCATTCCTAGATTTTTGAGGAAATCTCCATACTGCCTTCCATAGTGGTTGCACCAATTTACATTCCCTCCAGCAGTGTATGATGGTTCCTTTTTCTCCACAGCTTCTCCAGCACTTATTCCTTGTCTTGTTGATTATAGCCATTCTAACTGGTATGAGGTAGTATCTCTTTGTGGTTTTAATTTGCATTTCCCTAATTGCTAGTGAAGTGGAGCATTTTTTCATATATCTGTTGGCCATATGTATGTCTTCACGAGAGAAGTGTCTGTTTAGGTCTGCTGCCCATTTTTTAATTGGATCGTTTGTTTTTTTGTTTAGTTGTATGAGTTCTTTATATATATTAGACATTAGCCCCTTATCAGAGGTGTTATTTGCAAATATTTTCTCCCATTCAGTTGGTTTCCTTTTTACTTTGTTGATGGTGTCCTTTGCTGTGTAGAAGCTTTTTAGTTTAATATAGTCCCATTCACTTATTTTTGCTTTTACTTCCATTTCCTTTGGGGTCAAGTTCATAAAGTGTTCTCTGAGCCCAAGGTCTGTAAGTTTAGTACTGATGCTTTTTTCTATGCACTTTATTGTTTCGGGTCCTATGTGGAGGTTTCTAATCCACTCTGAGTTAATTTTGGTGTATGGTGACAGTACACAGTCCAGATTCATTCTTTTGCATGTAGTTTCCCAATTTTTCCAGCACCATTTACTGAAGAGGCTTTCTTTTCTCCATTGTATATTTTTTGCTCCTTTGTCAAAGATCATCTGTCCATATAGATGTGGGTTTATTTCTGGGTTTTTGATTCTGTTTCATTGGTCTGTATGTCTGTTTGTCACCAATATCAACCTGTTTTGATTCCTGATACTTTGCAGTATGGACTGAAGTCAGGGAGTGAGATGTCTCTAGCCTTATTATTATTATTATTATTATTATTATTATTATTATTATTTTCAGATGATTGGTTGTATGATTTGGGGCCTTTTGTGGTTCCATATGAATCTGATCATTTTTTAAAAATCTATTTTTTGAAAGAGTGTCTGTGAAATTTTGATGGGAATTGCATTAAATCTGTGTATTGCTTTGGGTAATATGGCCATTTTAACTATGTTGATTCTTCTAATCCATGAATATGGAATATCTTTCCATTTCTTTGTATCTTCTTCAATTATTTTTAATAGTGTCTTACAGTTTTTCTTATATAGGTCCTTCACCTTCTTTGTTAAGTTTATTCCTAATTAATTTATTCTTCCTGTTTTGATTGCAAATGGTATTGTTCTCATTTCTTTTTCTAAAGTTTTGTTTGTATATAAAAATGTTATGGATTTTTGTGCATTGATTTTGTATCCTGCAACTTTACTGTATTCATTTCTTCTTCTTCTTCTTCTTCTTCTTCTTATCATCATCATCATTATTATTGTTTTAAGATTTATTTTTATTCTTGTTGACAGAGAGAGAGAGAGAGAGAGAGAGAGAATGGGTCTGGCCCAGAGCAGTCTCCACAGTTGACAGCATTAGTTTTCTATAATTTCACTCCACAGGTGGGTGCGAGGCTGCACAAGGCAGGAATTGGGCCAGGAACCTCCTGCGTAGTCTCTGGAAAGAACTGAACTGGGGGCACACCCCAGTTCAGCATGTGTCCACATGGGCCAGCCGAAGTTTTGATCCTCGGGCTCTGGGGTTGCGAAGTGAGCACTTAACCCACTGAGCCATCCCAGCTTCCCCTCATTTATTATTTCTAAAAGTTTTGTTGTTGAGTCTTTAGGGTTTTCTATTTAAAGGATCATGTTGTCTGCAAAAACTGACAGTGAAACTTCTTCATTCCCCGTTTGGATGCCTTTTATTTCTTTTTCCTGCCTAATGGCTCTGGGTAGAACTTCCAGCACTATGTTGGATAGCAATGGTGACAGGGGATATCCCTGCCTTGTTCCTGAATTTAGCATTTAAAAAATTTATTTATTTATTTATTTATTTATTTAATTTTTGACAGAGAGAGAGATACAGAGACAGAGAGAGAACTGAACTGGGGGAACTCCTCAGTTCAGCATATGGGTCCTCATGGGCTGGGGCCAGGATTCGATCCTCGGTCCCCGGCGCTGCAAAGTGAGTGCTTAACCCACTGAGCTATCCCGGCTTCCCCTGTTTCTGATTTTAGAAGAAAAGGTTTCAGTTTATCTTCATTCAGTATGACATTTGTTGAGGGTTTGTCATATATGGCTTTTATTATATTGAGATACATTGCTCTATACCCATTTTATTGAGTGTTTTGATCATAAATGGATGTTGTATCTTGTCGAATGCTTTTTCTGCATTAATTGATATATGGATTTTATCTTTAATTTTGTTTATGTGGTGTATCACATTGATCGATTTGTGTATGTTGAACCATTCTTGTGCCCCTGGGATGAATCACAATTGATTGTGATGTTATAATCTTTTTAGTACATCATCGTAGTCTATTTTGTAGTATTTTATTTAGGATTTTTGCATTGGTGTTTACCAGAGATATTGGTCTATAGTTTTCTTTTTCGTGTGTGTGTGCTGTCCTTGCCAGACTTTGATATTAGGATAATGTTGGCCTCATAGAATGAGTTGGGAAGTATTGCCTCTTCTTTAATTTTTTGGAAATGTTTGAGGTTTGAGTTTCTCTTTGAATGCCTGGTAAAACTCGATAGTGAGGCCATCTGGTCCTGGACTCTTGCTTTTGGGGAGGTTTTGGATGATTGTTTCAATTTCCTTACTGTTTATTGGTTTGTTTAGGTTATCCAATTCTTGGTTCAGTCTAGGCAGACTATGTGTTTCTAAAAACTCGTTCATTTCCTCTAGGTTGCAAAATTTGGTGGCATATAGTCCTTTAGAATTCTTGTATGATCCTTTGTATTTCTGTGGTATCAGTTGTAATTTCCCCTCTTACATTTCTTTTTTTTAAGGATTTTAATCCACAACACGGGCTCTTTATGTTTTTTTTTAATATATTTATTTATTTTTGACAGAGAGAGAGATACACAGATGGAGACAGAGACAGAGACAGAGAGAGAACTGAACTGGGGGAGCTCCCAGCTCAGCACATGGTTCCGCACGGCCCGGGGCCAGGATTCGATCCTCAGTCCCAGACGCTGCAAAGCGAGCGCCCAACCCACTGAGCCATCCCGGCTTCCCCTCTTACATTTCTAATTTGGATTCTTTGTGACTTTTCTCCTTTTCCTTTGGTGAACCTAGCCAGGGATTTGTCAATATTATTAATTTTTTCAAAGAACCAGCTCTTTGTTGCTTTAATTTTTCCTATTGTTTTTCTATTCTGTATTTCATTTAGTTCTGCTTTAGTTTTTATTACTTCCTTCTGCTGGCTTTGGGTGTTTTTTTTCTTCTTTTTCTACTTCTTTAATATGTGATATTAGGTTGTTTACTTATTAATTTTTTTGTTTCTTGAGGTAGGCTTGTAGTGATATAAATTTCCCTCTTATTTCTGCTTTTGCTGCGTCCCAGTGATTTCGGTAAGTTGTGTTTTCATTGTCATTTGTTTTAAGTATGTTTTAATCTCTTCTTTTATTTCTTCTTTGATCCAGTCATTTTTTAATAATGTGTTGTTTAATCTTCATGTATATGTGGTTTTTCCTGCTTTCTTTTTGTAGTTGATCTCCAGTTTCAAAGCTTTGTGATCAGAGAATACACTTGCTTTGATTTCAATTTTCTTAAATTTGCTGAGGCTAACTTTGTGTTCCAGCATGTGGTCTTTCCTTGAGAATGTTCCATGTGCACAGAAAAGAATGTGTAGGCCTGTGTAATAAGGTGAAATATCCTGTACATGTCAACTATATCCAATTGCTGTAATGTACCATTTAAAGCTGATATTTCCTTATTTATTTTTTGTTTGGATGATTTGTCTGTGGTTGTCAATGGGGTGATTAAGTACCCTATTATAATTATGTTTTTGTCAGATTCTCCTTTTAGATCTGTTAGTAGTTGCTTTGTAAATTTTGATGCGTCTTGGTTGGGGGCATATATACTAATAAGAGTAGTATCTCCTAGTTGTACTGTCCCCTTTATCATTCTGAAACGTCTGTCTTTGTCTCATCATCTTTGTGATCCTGAAATCTGATTCGTCAATGTTAGTATGGCTACACCTGCTTGTCTCTGGGTGCGACTTTCTTGGTGTACTTTTTTCCATCCTTTCACCTTCAGTTTCTGTTTGTCATTGTGGCTGAGGTGTATCTCTTGTAGACAACATAAGGTTGGTTTTTGTTCTTTAATCCAGTTTGCTAGTCTGTGTCTTTTTATTGGTGAGTTCAGTCCATTTACATTTAGGGTGATGATTGATATATGAGGAATTCCTTATAGCCATTTCATCTTTTGTTTTCTGGTAGTCCTGTGTATGGATCGCTTCTTTGCATTTTTTTTCCAATTGGTTATTTTAGTTTGATGGTGTTTGTGACTGTTTTTTCTGTTTTCTCTTCTTTTATTGTTATGTGTCTCAGTTCTCAGTTCTTTTTCAGTGGTTACCATGAACTTTATATAAAAGGAAGTTTTATATATGCAGTGATTCCTTTTTTAAAGGATGTTTCTTATCACCTTTTTCTTTAGAAATTTAAACTTTTACTTCCACCCCTTTTATGTTTTTGTTGTTTCTGTTTATTTCTACTTACCTTTGCTTTTTGTTTCAGGTCCAATCACCTCCTTCAGTATTTCTTGAAAAGCCGGCCTCGTGGTAGGGAGTTCCTTCAGTTTCTGTATGTCTGAAAAGGTCTTTGTTTCTCCTTCATATCTAAAGGATAACTTTGCTGAATATAGGATTCTTGGCTGGTAATTTTTCTCCTTTAATATTTTGAATACTTTGTTCCATTCCCTTCTGGCTTGTAGAGTTTCTGTTGAGAAATCTGATGAGAGGCTGATGGGCTTTCCTTTATAGGTTATGGTGTTGTTTTTTCTGGTTGCCTTGAGGATTCTTTATTCATCTTTGACCTTTGATATCTTCAGTATAATATTCCTTGGAGAAGATCTGTTAGGATTCAAGTAGCTAGGGGTCTTGTTTCCTTCTTGGATTTGAAGCTCCAGTTCTTTCCATACATTTGGGAAGTTCTCATCTACTACTATTTGAGTAAATTTTCTGTGCCGATCTCGTCCTCTGCTCCCTCTGAATACCTATTATTTTTATTTTATTTCTTGTGGAGTCAGATAGTTCTTGTGGGTATCTTTCATTTCTTCTAGCTTTTAGGTCTCTCTCTTCTTCCTTCTGTGACATTTCCAAATTTCTACCTTCGATTTCACTAATGCTTTTCTCCATCTGGTCAACTCTACTTTCTATGCTAGCTATTTCATTTTTCATTTCTTTTAATGTGTTGTTTATCTCCAAAATTTCTATTTGCTTCTTTTTTATAGATTCAATTTTCTTTTTGAGATCACTTATCTCCTTCTGTGTACTCTGCCAGTTTTCGTTGATCTCTGAGTGTTTTTATAATTGCAGTCATGAATTCTCTGACAGTTAGCTCATATGTTTCCATATCTTCAGGCTTTTTTTGTGAAGATTTTTCTCTTTCTTTTTGAGCACCTTTGTTCACAAGTATTCATCGCTGTTGGAGTGTTTCTTTTCCTGGACATGAGGACTTTTCCCCTGGTAGATGTGAAAAAAATCTTTCTTTTCCTTCCTAGCTGGTGTTACTGCAGTGTCTTATAATATTTCCTCTTGTTTATTTGGTTTTCTCACATTGGGAGACTTTCTGGAAGGTGGGCTTTTCTTTGATTCAGTCACCCTGGTCTCTGTATGCCTCCTATTTGGGAAGGTGTGGTGGGTGATATTATTCTATGCCTCCGAAATCCCACTGCTATCAGAAGCTACCACACCTAGATCCCTCTGCTGGCTTCAGTGGGACAGGTGGGGCCAGGGCTTGTTAGGAAAGGCACAGGTCTGTTTGTGTCACTTGGTAATGGTGCCTTCCCTCTGCTGGCTTTAGCAGAAAGAGTTGGGGCATGGCTTGTTGGGAAAGGCACGTGTCTGAATGCATCACAAGGCAATGGTGGCTTCCCTCTGTTGCCTTCAGCGGGAGGTGTGGGCGTGGGCTTTGTGGGGAAAGTTTCAGGTCTGTTTGCATCACAGGGTAATGGCGGCTTCCCTCTAGCAGCTCACGATGGCAGGCTGTAAATGAGGCCTACAGGGCGAGCCCTGGGAGATAGCAAGGGGAAGTAGCCAGGCTCTGTGTCCAATGCCACACGATGTTTCAGTTGGGGCCCCTCCTCCTCAAGGGCTACTCTGCACTTTAGCTGCCAGTGCACTCCCAGTGTCGGTGCTCCAGCCACTGGAGCACCTGCCTCTGGCTCCAGTTGCTGGCCTTACACTCCCCAGGCCCCCAGCTCTAGCCACCCTACCCAAGTGCCGGCAGCCGGATCCACACTCCAGTCACTTGTGCCAATCACTGGGTGCTGCTGGTGCCTTGCTCTGGCCTCCTGCACTGCTCTCGGACTGCCCTCACCGTGCCATGTCTGCTTTCCCCGCACTCCCACCGGGGCCTCTCACCACAGCCAGTCACTCCTGCTCTTTCAGTCCAGCCTACTATCTGGCTGCCTGTGCCTCCTCGTTTGTCTGTTCTAGGCCTTCAATTAGCCCAGAGTCAGTCTGCACCCCAACCAGTGTCCCCATGCTCCCACCTCAGTCAGTCTCTCCTCTGCTGGTCTCCAGGTCAGCCTCTGGGTCGGTCACTGGGTAGGTCTCTGGGTTGTGCTCTGCGGCATGTCTTCACACTGCTCCCTTTTCTTTCTCTCTCAATTGCCTTCATTTCTCCAGCTTTAGGTACTTTCTTGTGATGAGTGAGTCCCCCAGCTGAGGCTGTGTTGGTTAGGGATTCTTTGGTTGGATTTTTGTTGTTTAAATTGTTGTCTTTCCAGGAGAGGTTTCAAGACCTCCTTTCATGCCGCCATCTTGTTGACCAGGTACAGCACTGTTTTATTGATGGAGTCCTAGGTAGTCCTTTATTCTAGAACAGGGGTGTCAAACTCAATTAAAACATGGGCCATTTGGTGCAACAGGCAAGATTCACGTGGGCCACAACACATTTACAAACGTCGCCGGAACTGAGTCAGTGTGTTTATACATGCCCACAGGCCCCCAGGAAAGGCACTGGCCCACGTGTATACTCATCTTCAGTAGTTAAAGGGTTAACGAGGAAATTGTGGGTATGGTATTGCCTCGATCTCTCCTAAGTGTTATTTTCTTCATAACAAGTTTTTCCATTTTTATTTTATTTCAGAGCATTGTGGGCCACAAAAAATTACCTTGGGGGCCGTGTGAGGTTTGCGGGCCGCCAGTTTGACACCCCTGTTCTAGAGCTTTCAAGTGATTAAAATGTTGTTTTATGGGAAGTCATTTCATAGATCTTTGTGAAAACAGCTGTAATCATAATTAATGGTGTGAGTGGATTCAGAGGGAGTATAGAAAGATGCCTTCTACTTTTGTTTGAACCTAGGCTGACTGTATTGATTGGTTAACCATTGTCTCAATCTATCCAGGCTGCTATAACAAAGTACTACTGTATACTGTGTGGCTTATAAGTAATAGAAATTTATTTCTCACAGTTCTGGGAGCTGGAAGTCAGATCAGGGTGCCAGTATGGTCAGGTTCTAGAAAGGACCTTCTTCCAGTATACAGACTGCCTACAATTCTTTTATCCTCATGTGGTAGAAAAAGAGTGAGTTAGCTCTTTGGCCTCTTTTCTTAGGACCCTAATCTAATTCACGAGGACTCCAGCATTGCATTGGGGTATTAGATTAGATTTTAGTACATGAATATTTGAGGGATACAGACATTCAGTACATAACACCCATTAGCATTGGTATATAGACATTTGAGCATTAAACATGACTTCCTGGAATGATATACCACATGTTTCCTGAGTATAATGGCTTAAATGTGAGCTAAATTACAAAAAATATATGTAGTTCTAATTTTCTCTATGTAAGAATAAAACTTCAGACAAAATATTTAAAAAATGAGGAGTTGAGTTTTGCAGAATTTTCTGATTAAGAGTTAAATAGAAGGGGATTTATTGTTTCATGGGTACAGTGTTTTAGTTTTACTAGATGCAAAGAGTTCTGGAGATGGCTTGTTGGTGATATTTGTACAACAATGTGAACATATTTAATATTCACAAGCTTTGCACTTAAAAACGTTTAGGGTGGTAAGTTTTATGTGTTGTATATTTTACCACAATTGAAAAACAGAAGAGTTAAGCAGGAGACACTTTTGGAGAACTTTTTTTTTTTTTTTAAAGATTTATATTGTTTTTGACGAGAGAGAGAGAGAGAGAGAGAGAGAGAGAGAGAGAGAGAGAGAAAGAGAGAGAAAGAGACAGAGACAGAGAACTGAACTGAGGAAACTCCCCAGTTCAGCATATGGGTCCACACGGGCCGGGGGCGGGATTCGATCCTTGGTCCCCAGTGCGACAAAGTGAGCGCTTAACCCACTGAGCCATCCCAGCTTCCCCTGGAGAACTTTTTGATCCACATTTTGACTTAGTAAATATAGGAGATTAGATATAATTGTGTGTGTGCTGGCTATGAGTCAGTATTCTGCATGCAGTTCTCATTTTAAAGGATCAGAGAAGGCACAATGTGCTTTGAACCAGGACGTGTGAGAAGGAACTTAACATTTCTTTGTATTGTGCATTCCTATGATTTGCATTCTTCTCCTAAGTGTGCAGAGATAAAAATAACTTGGATTCCAGTTAGTTGGGTTTTAAATTTTCTGTGTTTTAGGCTCTACATGAAAAAAATCAGCTACCGAATGTAGGATTTAAATGTACCCAATCTTGTTTGTAACTGCACAGGAAAAAATGAGTTTAAGTACATTTTCTTTCCATCCATGCTTTCACTTAGCCATTGTGCTTTGTGTTCTTGAAAGTCAGTAAATTTTTTGAAGGTCAGCTATGGGGCAGAGGAGGATTAATATTAAAATGCATTTAATAAATAAGCTGTCAGATGATTCCCTAAGATACCAGAGCAGCTGCAAGTCTTCATTCCTCTTTCTATCAGAGCACTGCTTATAGAGGGAATCATGGTTTTATATAGGGTCTCTGTTGGCGTCTTCTAACAGGCTTTCAGTAATAATTTCTACCCCAGTGTTGCTCCACAGATTTCATCACTCTTGAGTGACAGAGCAATTTTCTCACAGAATATGGCTCCTCCTTGAGAAGAAGGGAGCAGGGATAGTCATCTACCAGTATAACAGTAGGAGAATAAAAAGAATATTATATATTCATCAGAGAAGGCCTGCATAAACTGACTCCATGTTGATGGCAGTTTTAGTGGGGTTTTGGTCTTTGGTTTGAATTGTCAGTATTATTTAATGTTAAACTTGAGGAGTGTTATGAGACCATGATTTTGAACTCCTTGCTCTTCACAGGCTATGCCTTCAGGCACAAATGCAAGAAGATTAAACATTAATTAAAGTAGCCAAAGCAACCACACAGGGGAAGAAATGGGGTAAAGAAGAAAAGCATCTGGCCTTCTCACTAGGGAAAGTCATTTTAGAAAGGAAGGTTTTGGGAAAGCCGGGATGGCTCAGTGGGTTAAGCGCTTGCTTTGAAGCCCCGAGGACCGAGGATCAAATCCCAGCTCTGACCCAGGCGGACCCACATGCTGAACTGGGGAGTGCCGCCAGTTCAGTTAAAAAAAAAAAAAAAAGAAAAGAAAAGAAAGGAAGGTGTTGTATTGCAGCTTGGAGATAGATGTAACAGGGCTTTACTAGACTTAGACTCAAGGGTGTGAGTCATTTCTTGGAAAAATATTTTGCCTTTTAATCCATGCACACACATAAATAGAAAAACTCAGCAGATACTGGACCACCTGATGGGTACTAATGGTATGGAGGGAAACGGAACAGGACCATGTTCAAGATACAAATCAGAAGTGTCCTTGATGTTTACTGAAAAACTTTGGTGTGGGTGATCTCCAAACCTGACTGAATGTCTCTCCCCACTGTCCATTCCAATTCAGTATATCTGATGTGGGCCTAGGAATCTGTATTTTTAAGAGATTCTCGGGCTTGGTTTGAAAATTACTGGTCAAGGCAGTGATTTTAATTAAAATGACAGAAAGTGTAATAGGACAGAGGGAACTTAGAGAGAAAGAACAGTGAGCTTTGGAACACTTTTTTTCCCCAAGTTTCTGAGGAAGAGGCATACGTAGATCAGTTCAAAGCAGAACTGTGCTGCCTGAATTGTGGGCCAGAGGCCATTCTTGGGTTCCAAGGGCCACTGGAGGGAGGGTCTTGCTGAGCGATACAGATTTAGCTCACACTCAGCAGCCTTCAGTGGCTGGTCATTTCCGTCTTTCCTGTCTCCTACCCCCCCCCCCCCGCTTCAGCCTCTTTGGGTGTTTCATCCTACTGTGTCACCTATTTCTATGCTACCTTTGCCCCTTCAGTGATCTTTCCAGGTTCTGCTCTTCATCTTTTGCCTTTGCTCAGTGGGCTCACAAGTTAGCCTTTAGCAGGACACCAGTCTGCTTTCCTGTGGTGCCAGGACCTCCGCTTTCCAGAACCTTCTGTTTGCTAAGGTCAAAATCCTTGGAGTCATTCTTAACTCCTTTCTGTATTTCACTCCCCACATTTGATTGAATCCTTTCAAGGATATGAAGAAGCCATCTGTTGTCACCACCTCTATTGTTACCATATGGTCCAAGCCACTGTCACCTGTTGCCTGAATCATTGCCACAATCTCCTATCTGGTCTCATAGTTTCTGCCCTCGTTTCTTGAGTCTTTTCTCAACACAGCAATTATAGTGATCCTTTAACATTTAACTCAGATCCCTTTCTTCTTTTCTCAGGAGTCTTCTTTCTGACAAAGTCTTTGGTCAAAGCCAAAGACTTCACTGTATCCTATAAGGCCATCCATGATATGGTTTTCCACCGCAATTGCCCTCATTTCTTCTCTGACTTATTTGCTCTGGCCATAATTTTCTCCTGATGTTTCTTGTTTGGCCAAGAACACTTCTGTCTCTGGGCCATGGTCCTTGCTTTCTCTGCCTGAAGCATTTTTTTTTAATAACATACAAGATCTGACAATTAAGATCACAAACTTGCCACCATGTGCTTACATTGGCAGCACTGTACAAACAAGTCAGTAAGGTTTCAGAACCTTGGTTTATCAATGTCTCAGAGCTGTGTTTGTGTCGACATGTGGCAATGTCTTGCTGAGTGACATACATTATTGTTGTTGTGTGTTTTTGTGTGCTGTCATGAGATTGTCTCAGCTTGAATCAGAGCAATGAACAAATATTGCATTTCTTGTTAAATTTCGCAAGAGTGGAATTGAAATCAGGGACGTGTTAGTCCAAGTGTATGGGGATAATGCCATGAAGAAAACAGCAGTGTACAAATGGATTAAACATTTTTCTGAGGAAGAGAAAGTGTCACTGATGAAGCGAGGTCAGAGTGGCTAGTAATTAGCAAAACTGATGAAAACATTACAAAATTGTGTTGAATTGCACATCAAAATAGTTGGTTGACTGTGAGAAGCATAGCAGACTAAGTCAACATTGATAGAGAAAAAGTTAGGAAAATCTTCACTGAAATTCTTGGCATGAGAAAGGTATGTGCTAATATGATCCCAAAGGAGCTCTCTAATGAATAGTCTTAAAGGAGAGTTATTTTGGGGAAGCAAAATGATGTTTTAGGTAGTGTCATCACTGGTGCCAAAACATGGGTGTGCTAATATGACCCTGAAACAAAACATCAAAGTGCACAATTTAAGTTAGCTGATTCTCCATGATCCCAATGTTCCACAATCAGGAGTCAAAATGAGGTTACACACCTTTTTGATATCAGAGGGATTGTTTATTATGAATTTGTACCAACTGGAGAGTTAACCAAGTTGACTATCTGCAAGTGCTGAAAGGCTGCATGAAAAAGTTAAATGGAAACAACCTGAACTTTTCACCAACAACTCATGGCTCTTGCAACACAACAGTGCACCAACTCATGAGGCACTGTCTGTGAGGGAGTTTTTAGCCAGTAAACAAAAAACTGTATTGAAAAATCCTACATACCTGATTCGGCCCCCAGTGACTTTTTTCTTTATCTGAAGATAAAGGAAATATTGAAAGAAACACACTTGAATGGCACTTAGGACATCAAGGGTAATATAATGTCAGTTCTGAAGTCCGTTCCAGAAAGAGTTCCAGAATTGATTTGAAGGGAGGACTAGGTGCAAGCATTGGTGTATAGATTCCCAAGGAGAATAATTTGAAGGTGACCATAGTGAAATTTAGCATTGAGTTACATAGCACTTTTCTAGAATGAGTTCATGAACTTAATTGTTCGACCTTATATTTATATGACTCCTTCACTTTCCTTCAAGTTTGGCCAATTTTGGCCTTATTAGAGTGTAAGTTCTGGGGGAAGCTGGGATGGCTCAGTGGGTTAAGCACTCACTTTGCAGTGCCGCAGACCGAGGATCGAATCCCGTCCCCAGCCCGTGTAGACCCATATGCTGTACTGGGGTGTTCCCCCAGTTCAGTTCTCTCTCTGTCTCTGTATCTCTTTCTCTCTCTCTCTCTGTCAAAAACAATAATAATAATAAAAAAAAAAGAAATAGAGTGTAAGTTCTGGATCAGCTTATCTATAAGTAACACCCTCCCCCCATTCATTTCACATTGTTTTACTCTCGTCTGCTTTATTTTTCTTAATAACACATTTAATCACTTGACATTCTGTTTGTTTATTTATTTTGTTTATTATTTGTCTAGTAGTAATACACACTTTAATAAAGCTCTGTGAGGTCAGGGCCTATGCCTTATTCACTGCAGAATCTTGGTCTCCGAAACAGTACCCAGCACATAATAGGTGTTCAGAAGGTATTTATTGAATGAATATATTATTAGTAGATCAGGATTTTCAATTCAGTTTTATCAGTTATTAGTTATATGACATCCAGTTCAAGTTTTCCTCATTTAAAAAGGACTATAACTTCTATTACATAGGTTTTTTTTGCAGAATAGAACTATACTTTAGTTTCCTTACAAAGATGTTACATCAAGGACTAAAAATATAGCTCTTATTGTTGCTGCTGCTGTTGCTGTTGTTGTTGTTGTTAGTATTGATGGATCTTTGCTTTAATTCAAGCATGGATTGGATTTCAATGGCCGTCGAATCTAGGAACTGGTTCTAATCTTGTGTGACTTCTAGAAGAGAAGTTATAGTCATTTCTATTTTACTCCTAACAGAGTATGGGCTACCTGCTGATGTCTTCTAGATTTTTGCTTGAGTGATCTTTGCATAAATAAGAACTATCACCATGTAAATTTCCCCACTACCCCTTTGGTTAACATCAGGTCCAAGCCACTATCACCCATTGCCAGGATCGTTTCCACAGTCTCCTAACTCAGTAGTGTCCAATCTTTTCGCTTCCATGGGCCACACTGGAAGAAGGATTGTCTTGTGTCACACATAAAATACACTAATACTAACAACAGTCGATGAGCTAACAAAATACTTGCAAAAAAACCTCATAATGTTTTAAGAAAGTTTTCGAATTTGTGTTGGGCCACATTCAAAGCTGACCTGGGTCACATGAGGCCCAAGGGCTGCATGTGGCCTGGGGCCTGTGAATTGGACATGCTTGTCCTAACTCATCTCATAGCTTAAGCAAGTGATTAAAATTAAGTACAGCTACAGAATGGAGAATGTTCTATATTTTAGTTACGTAGGGTTGGTAAAGCTTCATTTTTTGTCATTTTATGTTTTAATGAACATGCAATATTTTATGTGCTTTTATCTTTTATATGTTAAGAAGGTAAAATCCATAGTAGCCAGCCTTTAAAAAAATTTTTTTTATACATTAGTCATAAATATATGGTGAGTGCTCAGGTCTGTGAAGAAACCACATGCAGATAGTTTGCTTATTAGCTAGGCTTAGTGTCATCCACACACTTACAATGTTAATGATTGCTATCTATTAATATTACAGATTTAGCTCAAATATTGTAAATGTCTGTTCTCTTAAGACTGAATGTTAATGTTAAGATTTAGAATTTACAAGTATATATAAATCATTTCAAACAGAAGAAGATGAATGCAAATCAGAGACCAGCTGGAGGCAAATCTGCATGATTATTTTAATACTATGACAGGCATAAACACTCAGAAACTTCACTCAGAATGCTGTTTATCAGACATGCAAAGGTCACTGAATCTTTCTTATGATATGTGGTTAAGCATCACCCTATGTTATCAGTAAATCCTGCTGATAGAACTGGAGAGTCCAGTATCAAACCTACTCTGCCCATTTGTTTTCTTTGTATCCTGGCTTTAAAGACTGAAATGGCATGTGCATTTTCACTATGGTAAACAATATTTATCACTTACATTATTGGTATTCCTTAGAATTGCTCTATGCTTTTTCTAAAGATAAATCATGCCATCTGATTATCGGCAATCACTTGTCCAGTCAGTGCCCAAATGCAGAATGCTCTCTGTGTACTGAATAGCTACGCTTAATAGAGAATAGAAAAGAAACAAAAATGCCATTTTTTTTTTTTGCAAATGAGTCTAGACATACTCTTTTAGAGAAAGATTTATTTTGTTTGAGAGTAGGTGAAAGAGAGAGAGGTGGGGGGGACGAGCAGTCTCCATAGTTGTACATCATTAGTTGACATAGTTTCATTGCACACAGGTGGATGCGGGGCAGTGTGGGGTGGGAACTGAACCGGGGCCTCCTGCCATCTAGGAGGTTACCAGTTGCAGGCTGCAGTTTATCATATGGGTTTGCACAGGCCAGGGTAGGATTAGATCCCTGGGCTTCATGGTTGCAAGGCAAGTGCTCAACCTGTTGAGCTATACTCACATCCCCTATACATACTCTTTTCTGCAGCATGAAACTAGTATCCGGCTGATTGAGTCTTGTTGCATGATCATTTCCCATACATGTGCTAAATCCCTTAGTGCTATTAATAAAACTGTTCAGGGGAAAAGCCGGGACGGCTCAGCGGGTTGAGCGCTCGCTTTGAGGCCATGAGGACCGAGGATTGAATCCCGGCTCCGGCCCAGGCAGGACCCACATGCTGAACTGGGGAGTTCCCACAGTTCGGTTCTCTAACTGTCTCTGTCTCTGTCTCTCTCTCTATCTGTCAAAAGTAAAATAGAAATAAATATGCACTGAAGACAAAAAGATAATTTCTCTCTATAACTGTGAAAAGATAAAAAAACAAACAAAAAAAAAACAAAAAAAAAACTGTTCAGAATGGTGACTTCATAGGAGTTTCTTTTCTTTTTTAAAGATTTATTGTTGTTTTTTGACAGGCAGAGACAGAGAGAAGGGGGAGGGCCCAGAGCAGTCTCCGTAGTTGTATGGCATTAGTGTTCTACATAGCTTCATTCTGCAGGTGGGTCTGTGGCTGCACATGGCAGGAACTGCCCTCTTGGGGGCCTCCCACATGGAAAGAACGCCCGGGGTGGGAGCTGAACCAGGGGCTTCCCACATAGGAAGCTCACCCCAGTGAGAACCAAACTGGGTGCATATCCCAGTTCAGCATATGGGTTCCCACAGGATCCGAGGCCGGGATTTGATCTTCAGACCCCAGGGCTAGAAGATGAGCACTCAACCCACTGAGCTAACCCTGCAACCCCCTTTTCTTTTTAGAGACATGATTATTTGCTTTCAGTTTACCCTGTTGCACTTGAAATGTTTGTTTGTGTGTGTATGTAAAATGTCCTCTGCCCTTTTTGGTAATTATTTTCATTTAAGTTACTCAAATGAATTGCTGATTAGAAATAAACTTTGATGGTCATGTAGAATTGGAGATGATTCTGGTCTAAAAGGATAAGTAAGATAATCACTTCAAATAAAATAATTTTTTTAGGAATGGAACATGTGATATATTATTACTTGATGCTTCAATCTGATATGGTATTTGAAGAACATAATGTTATAAAATAGATTTTCATTTTAACAGGAGAATTGTAATAGCCTCATAATTCTTTTTACTTCTCATTAGTTTTTACAACCTATGAACTACCTAAAACAACTTCAGTCATTTGAATTTTGACATACCACTTATATTCCTATGAGCAAAATTGTCATGTGAGAAATGGAGTCTGTATTTATGTTATTGGTGTCTAAGGCTAGACATGAAGGCTATTACTGAATTTGCAGATGCTGTCATGTGTAATGCAGCTCTAATGTCATCCATTTGGACCTCTGTTCAATATATGATTATGGAGAAGACCAGAGTGGAATGACAATGAACTAGTAGTTATTGTCAATCTTGTGGTGATGTAATGAGAATTTAGGAGAGTTTTCTGTAGTATAGTTCTATTTTAGACTTGTTTGGAGAAACTTTTTTTTTGACTTATTTTAAGCTTTATTTCTCCAGTTCATTCATTGACACATTATTACATTATTGTTTATTTTAAAAAGGCATCAAGCCTTAAATGTCTCTTTTTGTTGTCATTGCTGTTGATTTTGTACTAAATTTCAGAAATAGCTTTTTTAGAGGAGATAGGTAGAGACAATAAATATATACGTTTGTATATCATATATGCTATTGAATATACAAGGGCTGTCCAGAAAGTATCCAGTCATGTAAATAGCCATGTTCTCATTATATTGACAATGGCTGATTTTTTCTGGACAACCCTCATGTGCGCTATATATGTTTTGGGAGGGTGGAGACAAGTAATGATGATAATGCATGTATATATGTTGTTGAATATGTTGCATATGTTATTTAAACCTCAATTCATTGAAATATACATATATATATGTATTATATATATATATACACACACACACACACACATATATATATATATATATATAACCACACACACACACATAAATACATGGTCCTATATATGCATTCATAAAAAATTATAGCTATGGGTTTATGTGTTTAGTCCTTTTTGTTTCTTTTTTTTTTAATATTATTATATTTTATTGTTAAATTTAATGGGGTGACATTGGTCGGTAACAATCAGACAGTTTTCCAATGTACAACTCCACATTACATCACCCATGCATCGCATTATGTGCCCAGCTCCCAGAATCAGGTCCCCCTCCAACACCATATATCTGGTGCCCACTCCCCCCTCACCACACAACTCTCCCTCCCCCCTCCTCCCTCCTCTCCAGGTAAACACCAAACCATTGAGTGTGTCCATAATGCTGGTGCCCTCTCCAT
>PVKE010025508.1:0-22997 GCA_004027555.1 Craseonycteris thonglongyai | reverse complement strand
TTTGAAGGAAAGGACTAGAGGTGTAGACATATTCAAAGCCTTTAAAAACTTGCTCAATGATTTGAAAGTACCACTTTTTAAATTAGTCTCAATAACAACGGATGGCGCAGCTGCAATGATAGGTTGCATAAATGGATTTATAGCCCTATGTCGAAATGAAGATGAATTCCCAGCCTTTTTGAGCTATCACTGCATAATTGACCAGCAAGTGTTAGCTAGCAAGAGATTAAACACAAAAGAGGCAATGGACATAGCATTTAAAATTGTTAATTCAATTCGAGGAAGTTCCCTCAAACGGCGTCTCTTCCAACTGTAACTCGATGAAGGCCAACCTGAATTATTACTACATACCGATGTCAGATGGCTAAGCAGAGGTAAATTTCTGCAGCGATTTCGTGATTTATTGCCTGAAATTATAGATTTTCTTCACAAACAAGATGGAAACTGTGAAAATTTAAATGATGAAACTTGGCTTAGTGACTTAGCATTTCTTACTGATTTTACTTCAATTTAAGTCATTTAAATTTAGAATTACAAGGTAAAAATAAAACAGTAATTGATATGATCAGCTGCATAGACGCATATAAAACAAAATTGATTTTGTTAATAGAAGATCTGCAACAAAATAATCTGAATCATTTTCCAAATATGGCGGATAACCTACAAAAACATAAAAATATTAATTATAAGATCGACAAATATGTCGCGGAAATCCAAAAAGTAATTGAAGATTTTGAGGTAAGATTCCATGATTTTGAAAAAATTAAAGAAATCGTGGAATTTATATCTTTTCCTTTAAAAAAAGATTTAAGTGTGAAACGCATTAGCCAAAAAATTTCAGACATATTTCATATGGATCAAAAGGCATTAGAAAATGAAATTATAATTTTACAAACTGACTTAATCTTACAAGCCAGAAAATTTGAAGAGGATTTTTGGAAATATGTCAACCGAGAAAAATATCCCAGTATCACGAAATGTAGCGAATATATCTATTCTTGTTTCGGATCTACATACCTATGCGAATCGGCATTTTCATACTTGAAGCTAACAAAGACTAAACAACGTTCTGTCCTGACTGATTCCCATACTGAAAACTCATTATTATTATCTTTGTCAGGATATACACCTAATTATGATTCCTTGGTTAAGAGACATGCAAACTCAGTCTTCCCATTAATGTTAAGGCAACAAAGTAAATTCTAAATCTGTCTTTATCTGTAGCTACTTTGAATTAATAAATATTGTTAATAATTATCCATGTTCTTTTAATTCCCCTGGACGTGAGTTTTTTGGACCTTTAAATAATTATTGTTGTTGTTTTATACATAGGTAGATAAGCCGTATATCTATTTCAGTACGAGGTGTACTCAGCAAGCTATTGATAGATTAGCAAAAAGTAAGTTATATTATTCTTTCATGATAAATTTTCCTGGCCCCCAAAAAAAATGCGAAAGTGAAATATTGAAATCAAATTATCAGCCATACCGTGCATTTTTATAACAACTTTTTCATATTTACGAACAAATAGTACAACAACTTATACATTGCAGTTGATAAAAAAAATTAAGTTGCATTTTAAGTTAGTAAAAATCTATCTTGAAAATGTGTCAGAAAATCGAATTTTTTAGGTACCGCATGTACGGAATGCTGCTATCAAAAGTTGGGCCTGGAAATTTATTTTCTTCATGAGCCTATATCTCAAAAACTTAATAAGTGATTTAAAAAATGAAAAATAGTTTTGAACATATATTTTACTTATCTACCTATACCTTGCTGGAATGCACCTTATACCGAAACACAGTGTATAAACATAGTATGCATTTCACACCCCTTCTTCCCCCTTAGACTACGCCTATGACAAGTCAATCGCGACACACTTTTAAGATAAAAAGTAGATCTTATATACAGAAGAGTTGGCCACCCCTGGTATATATGTAACATTTTGTTTTATCTAAAACTTTTGCTAAAACTGACTAGAAAACAAAAAATTATGTTTTTATTTAGAACAAGATTTTTATTTTAGAGAAGTAAAAAATTTAACTTTCAAACTTATGGAAGAATTTCCTATACCTTTTACCTCAATTCATAATTGTTAGCATTTTCCACATTTGCTTTATCTTTCTGTAAACACATTTTTACTGTTATTATTATGGTTATTGATTTTCTAGACTATTTAAGAATAGTTGCAGGCATCATGACCCTTTACCTATATTTACTTCAATGTGTGTCTTGTTGAAACAAAGATAATCTCAACATTAGTAGAGTATAATTATGAAAGTTGAAATTCACCATTCACACAATACTATTATCTAATAATGTGCAGTCCTCTTTCAAAATGAGTTCCTTTTGTTCCAATTGTTCTTGATAAGAATTATTTTTTCTCATGCCTAGTCATATTCCATTAACTGTCATATTCTGTTAGTCTTTTAAAATCTTGACTCCCCTAGCCTTTCTTTGTCTCTTATGAAAACGACATGTTTGAAATGTAAAATCGAATTTTTTTATAGAATTTCTGTAAAATTGGTTTGTCTTGTTTTCTCATTAAATTCAGCTTTTACATTTTTTTTCCAAAAGATTTGTTTTTATTGTTTTTGACAGAGACAGAGAGAGAGGGATACAGAGACAAAGAGAAGGGGGAGGGCCCAGAACAGTCTCCATAGTTGCACATCATTGGTTTTTCCACATAGTTTCATTCCACAGGTGGGAGCGGGGCTGCACAGGGCAGGAACTGGGCCAGGGTCTCACCCAGTGAGAACTGAACTGGGTACTCCCTTGTTCAGCATATGGGTCCACACGGCCCGGGGCTGGGATTCGATCCATGGTCCCTGGGGCTGCAAAGTGAGAGCTTAACCCACTGAGCCATCCCGGCTTTCCCTACATTTTTTTTAAAGATTTATTTTTATTGTTTTTTGACAGAGAGAGAAAGAGAGACATACAGAGAGGACGGGGAAGGCCCAGAGCAGTCTCCGTAGCAGACAGTGTTAGTTTTCCGTATAGTTTCACTCCACAGGTGGGTGCGGGGCTGTACAGGGCAGAAAACTGGGACTGGGCCAGGAGCATCCCACATAGGCCCCAGCAAGGACTGAACTGGGGGCACACCCCAGTTCAGCATATGGGTCTGCCTGGGTCGGGGCCAGGATTCGATCCTCAGGCTCTGGGGCTGCAAAGCGAGCGCTCAACCCGCTGAGCCATCCCAGCTTCCCCAGGTTTTACATTTTTTCAAATCTTTATTGAAGTATAGTTCACATTCCATAAAATTGACATATGTAACGTGTAGGTTAGTGGTTTTTTGCATAGTCACAGAGTTCTACAGCCATCACTACTATCTAATTTTAGGACATTTTCAAACCCCAAAATGAAATTAGCAGTCATCTCAATTCATGTTCCTCTCCCCACCTTCACCATCCTAGTGGTAGGCAATCACTAATTGATACCTGTCTCTATGGATTTACCTATTCTAAACATTACATATATATGGAATCATAAATATGGTTGTTGTATTTTTTTACTGCTTTTTTTTACTTAATGTTTTTGAGATTTTTTCCTTGTTAAAACATGTATTGGTATGTCATTTTTTTTTATTACCAAATAATATCCCATTGTATCAATATACCACATTTTGTTTATCAGTTCATCAATAGATAGACAGTTAGGTTGTTTCCACTTCTTGACTATTTCATTTGTGTTTCTGTGAATATTCATGTATAAGATTTTGTGTGAGCATCTTTTTAATTCTGGATATATACCAAGGATTGGAATGTCTGGGTCACATAGTAACTCTGTCTTTAGCATTTTGATGAACTGCCAAATTATTTTTCACAGCAGTTACACCATTTTACCTTCCCACCTGCAATCAATGAGGGTTCCAATTTCTCTACATCTTCATGAACACTTATTATTGTCTGTCGTTTTTATTTTAGTTATCCTTTGCGTGAAGTGGTAGCTTACTGGTTTTTATTTGCATTTCCCTAATAGCGTATGATATTGAGCATCTTTTTATGTGTTTATTGGCCATTTGTATATCTTCTTTGTAGAAAAGTCTTTTCAGATTCTTTACTCATTTTTAATTTTTTTTTTGGGGGGGATGGTCACTTATTTCTATATTCTGAATAAAAGTCCCCTGTTAGATATATAATTAGAAAATATTTTATATAATTATGTAAGTTGTCTTTTACTTGTTTGTATCCTTTGAAGCAAAAAGGTTTTCATTTTAACGAAGTCTGCTCATCTATTCTTGAATTGTTCGTGCATTTTTGTGGTATATCTAACCCAAGGTCATGAACATTTACTTATGTTTTGCCTAGGAGTTTTATAGTTTTTGCTATTATATTTAGGTCTAAGAACCATTTTGAGTTAAATTTTGTATATGGGGTGAGGTAGAGGTCCAACTAATTTTTTTGCATGTGCATATTTTTTTTTATTACCATTTATAAAAAACGCTTTTATTTCCCCACTGAATCTTTTTGGTACTTATGTAAAAAATCAATTTGCCATAGAGTTAAACATTTATTTTTGATCTCTCAGTTCCTTAAGACAGTACCACACTATGTTGATTACTGTTTCTTTGTAGTAAGTTTCAAAATTGGGAAGTTTGAGTCCTCTAACCTATCCTTTCTTTACCACATTGTTTTGGTTTCCTTGGGTCCCTTGTGGGTTTATTAATACTAGAATTAGTTTGTCAATTTCTGGGGGAGAAAATACAGATCTGATTTGTGTGGGAATTGTGCTGAATTTCTTCATCAATTTGGGTAATATTGCCATTTTAGCAGCGTTAGTATTTGAATCTGTGTACATGTGATGTCTTTCCGTTTATTTAAAGATTCTTTAATTTCTTTCAACAAATGTTTGTACTTTTAAATATATAGGTCTTACATTTCTTTTCTTAAATTTGTTCCTAGTTACCTCATTTTTTGAGCACTTCTTTCTATTACAAGATATTTTATTCTTATCTTGTACATATCCTTTCCCAGCCATAGAGTGAGCCATTTCTTCTAGGAGCCCTGGTTCTTTTTAATGGGTAATGGTATTTAGAAAACATTATCCGGGTGCTCAGTGTGTGCTAAATATTCATTAGAGGTCACTTTGAAGTTGAAGAGCATGGCAATATTCTTGGGCAGCTCCCAAGAGAACCATTCTAAGAGTAGTTTAACAATAGTATATACTATTAGGATTACTTGTTTTATAAAAGAACTTACTGATATGATTACAAACTAAATATCCATGAGAAATGGCCATTAGCAGGGATAATACAATTAACAATCATCCCCAGTCTTTGGTCTTGGTGACATAAATATATCAGGTTATTTACTAAGAATATGTGAACACTTGTTTGACCATTATCTTGAGTATCTTTGAGAAAAAGAGTTCATGTTCACTGATTGAGCAGGCCTCTCATAACTTCAGAAAGACTGGACAATTCTCTTTTGTATATTAATGGTGAAATCACCCCTTATATTATAACTATCTTATCTGTTCAGCTCTCTACTTTTTAAAATCAAACATTTCTTTAAACTTATTTATTTTTAACTTTTTAATTTTTTTATTGTTAAATTTATTGGGGTGACATTGATTGATATCAATTACATTGTTTCCAGGTGTACAATTCTACATTACATTGTCTATACATTGCATTCTGTGCTCACCACCCAGATGAACTTATTTATTAATAAAAGATATGCTGTTCACTTTAGAAAGTATTTAGTATAGTGCCTTCTCGGAGTTAGTTTTTGACATCCTTTCTAGCTACTAAGCATTTTCTGTCTTAATGTGTATCTTTCCTTCATGCATTTTTAAATTTTTGAATGGTCTTATGGGAGAATTAAAGTATTGCCAAAGAAATTGCTGGCACAGTTGAATTATAAAAATCCACTTGTAAATCAGTTGTTCTGACCATTCCAACATTGACAGTTTTTGAGTGAAGAAGATAATAAAGGGGGGCCAGAATTAGAGGACTGATATATTCATTATAACACAAAATCAAAAGATGAGGCATGTTGAGGTACAGTTTAGAACCATGAGGGCTATTCTAGAGGAACTATGCCTAGATACATTACAATATGAAACTTTAAGAAAAAGAGAAACCCTCTAAAGCAGACAGGAGAAAAAAATGCTTTGCATACAAGAGAACAAAGATTCAAACGCCAAAAGATTTTTCATCAGAAATCAGAGCAGTCAGAAGACTTTAAAGCTAAAACAATAAATCAGGGAGCCCAAAATTCTGTATCCAGTGACAGTGTTCTTCAGGAATGATGGCAAAATTAAGACAATTTATAAATGGAAAATTAAGAGAAATTTGTCTCCAGCAGACCTGTACTACAAGAAATGGTAATGGAAGTTCTTCAAAGGGAAAAGGAATGATATTAACAGAAAACTTGGATCTTCAGGAGCAACTGAAGAGCATCAGAAATGGTAAATATCTGGATAAAAATTAAAGAGTGTTTTTATCCTCTTGAGTTCTTTAAAAAAAAAAAATCTGGGGATGTTTAAAGCAAAATTGTAACATTGTCCTTTTGAGGTTTTGAATGTATGCAGATGTGATACATAAAAGTATAATAAAATAAATATATAAAACTACTAGAAAATATGTAAGACCATAAAAATTTATGGTGTGTTGGAGTGGGTTAAAAGAACCTATATGCTTGCAAGGTGGATTGTATGTTTTTATGAAACAGGATAGTTTTCTGGTTGAATTCTAAAAGAATAGATATGTATATTGTGTTTCTTACAGAAATTACTAAATGAAATAAAAATACCAAGAAGTATAGATCAAAAGCCAATAGAAATATTAAAATGGAAAACTAAAAATTATTTTAAAGGTATTTTTAAGGGACTAGAAAGAAGAAACAGCAGCAGCATAACAGCAGAGAGAACAAAAAGAAAAATGATAAATGTTGAATGAAATCCGGTGATAATAATTATATTGAATGTTAAAGGTCTAAACATTGCAATTAAAAGGCAGAAATTGTTTAATGGTCTAAAAAGGAAGACCAAACTATATACTGCTTACGTGAGATATCCCTTAGGTGTTAAAGACACACAGATATGTTGAAAATAAATGAATGGACAAAATTATACAAAACAAATAGTAAGCATAAAAAGCAAGAAAGAACTATATTAATACCAGAAAATAAAAAATAGTATTCAGGATAGAGGCTAATATCAGAGATAAAGAGGGATATGTCATAATAACAAAAGGTCATTTCAGGAAAACATAATTAGAATAGTGTATGTATTTAACAGAAATTTAAAAATACCTGAAGCAAAAATTGAGAGAATTAAAGGGAGAAATAGATGTTTCCACATTGATAGATTTTAACACCCATTTATCAGTAATTAATACAACACCTGGGAAAAGAAATCAGTAGAAATATAGATTTGAACACTTAACACTATGAATTTCCTTGATGTAATGAATATTTATAGAACAAAACACTCCAGAAACTGCAAAACACATTTTTCATGTGCACATGGTGTATTCCCGAGTATAGATCATATGACGGAAAACAAAAGAAGTCAACAGGTTTAAAAGGAATGAAAATTATACAGACTATGTTCTCTTAACCCAACAAAATTAAAAGCATTCAGTAACAGTAAGATAGGAAAATTACCAAATATTTTGAAATTTAAAAACACTCTCCTAAATAAATCATAGGTCAAAAAAGAGATCACAAGGGAAATTAGAAAATACTTTGAAATGAATGACAGTGAAAATATAACATATATCAAAATTTTGAGCAAGCAGATAAAGCAGTACTTACAAAGCAACATAGATATAATTCCTTAAGTTAGAAAATAAAAAAAGTTCTAAAATCAGTAACCAAATATTCTACATTAAGATGGTAGAAAAAAGAAAAACCCAGAGTAAGTAGAGTAGGAAAGAATAAAGGTAACAACAGAAAGTAACTACACAAATACAGAACACAAAAGAAAATCATAGAAAAAACTGACAAAACCAAAAGCTGATTATTTTAAAAGAAACAAAATTGATACACCCCCCACTTAGATGATCAGAAAAAAAGAAAAGAATTAAAAACCACCAATATAAGGAATGAAAAAGATTTTTCACTATGGATCCTATGGAGTTTATAGGGCAGAAATAGAATATTTTCAACTTAGTGTCATCAAATTTAGCAACTTACGGGGTTGCTGGGAAAGCTCAGCATTTGGGCTCACAATCGCAAAGTCTGGGGTTCAATCGCGAGGTCTGAGGTTCAATTCCCAGCCTCGGCCCTTGCAGCCCCATATGCTGAACTGTGACACAACTGGTAACTGCTGGGGTGGTTCAATGGTAAAGGTTCTCTCCTCCCATGTGGAAGGCCCTTGGTTGGGTTCCTGCCCTGTGCGGCCCCACATCCACCTGTGTGGAATAAAACCATTTCACAACTAAGGACATACAACTATGGAGACTGCTCTGGGCCCTCTACACCTCTCACCTTCTCTCAAACATTAAAATAAATCTTAACAAAAAATTCAGCAACTTATGTAAGATGGATGAATTCCTTTAGAAAATAGCTTACCAAAATTCATAGAAGAAAAAGAGAAAATCTCAGAAATCTTAATGCCAAATGTTCACAATCTTTTCACAAAATGGATAGAGAACACTGCCCAACACAATGTATTTGGTGAGTGTGTCCCTTACATACTTAGCTAATTTTCATTAACCTTACCAAAATAATTCAATGAAGGAATGGAGGATCTTTTCCATAAATGATGATGATACAACTGGTTGTTTATATGGGAGAAAACCTTGCAAAGACATTACAGAAAAGACATTTACACACTGGTATGCCTCATGAATTTAAATATAAAAATCTCCTTAAGATATTAGCATATTGAATTAAACTATATATTAAAAGTATAATATGAGTATATCATGAAAAAAGAGAATTTAGCTTAGGAATTCAGGCAGGATCAATGTTTAATTCTCTATCAATATTAACTTACTGTACTGATAAAAGAAAATAAAAAAGCATATGGTCATTTCAAAATGTGAGAAAAAAAAGATAAAATTCAACACACACTTATGATAAAAACTCAGGAAACTAGAAATAGTAAAGAACTTGTTAATCTGATAAAGTGTTTCTACTGAAAACTTTATTAACAACATTCTTAGTGGTGAAAAACTGAATATTTTGCCCCAAAATGTAGAAACAAGGAAAGAATGCTCACTTTCACCACTTACATTTAGCAATGATGTGCATAAGTTTCATGAAGGAAGAAGCTGTCTCTTTTTCAGGTTATAAGAATCTTTCCTAGAAAAGCTAAGGAGTCCACAAAACAACTAAAACAAAAGAGCGAATTTAACAATGTTACAGGATTCAGAGTTAAGTTACAAAAATCTGTTGTATTTTTATATACTAGTAGTAGCAAATAACAAAACAATTTTTAAATTCCATTCACAATTGCACCAAAATATAATACTTAGGAATAAATATAATAAAAAACATTTACAATTTTTATCTTGAAAGCTATGAAACATTAATGAGAGAGTTAAAATTCAGCTACATTAATAGGGATACCATGTTCATGGATTGGAATGGTACAAGTTTATTCAGGTTTCACTGCTAACCAAATTGGCCAATATATCTTAACACAATTTCAGTCAAAATTCAACTATTTGGATAGAATATGACAAGCTGATTCTAAAATTTGCATGGAAATAATAGAATAAAAACGATTAGGCAAAGCAAATTTTTAAATAATAAAGTAGGAGGATTTTCCTAAATGATTTCAAGATTTAAATGTACTCTAATGTAGACCACTTGTTATTGTGAAATGATAGTCTTAAGTATCCTGGAACTCATTTGGATCTTAAAGTAAACCTACACATACATACATAGCTAATTTTCATTAACCTTACCAAAATAATTCAATGAAGGAATGGAGAATCTTTTCCATAAATGATGATGATACAACTGGTTGTTTATATGGGAGAAAATTATTAGATCCTACTTCACATCATGAAGAAAAATTAACTCAAAATGAACCATAGACTTAAGTGTAAACCTAACACTGTAAACTTTGGGGGGGAAACATAGGAGAAAAGTCTTTGCAGCCTTGGGGTAGGAAAATGATTCTTACTGGATTCAAAAAGCACAAACCTTAAGAGAAAATATAAATTGGTGTTTTAAAATCAAGATGTAAAAATTTTGCTCTTTGAAAACACCATTCACAAAATGAGAAGACAATGCATGTGTGGGGAGAGATATATGCAAATATACGTCAAAGGACTTGTTTCCAGGATATAAAAAGAACTCTTAGAACTCAATAAGAAAAAAATGATCTATTTTTATTTTATTTATTTATTTATTTTATTTTATTGTTTTTGACAGAGAGAGAGAGAGAGAGATACAGAGAGATACAGAGACAGAGAGAGAACGGAACTGGGGTAACTCCCCCAGTTCAGCATATGGGTCTGCACGGGCTGGGGCCAGGATTCGATCCTCGGTCCCCAGCGCTGCAAAGTGAGTGCTTAACCCACTGAGCCATCCCAGCTTCCCCATGATCTATTTTTAAAATAGGCAAAACAATTGCAGAGGCACACCTCCAAAATAGAAGTATGAATATCTAAGTAAGCACATGAAAATATGCTTAACATCAGTAGCCAATAGAGAAATGCAAATAAATCAAAATGAGACATCTTTCACACTCATTAATATTGTTCAAGTTAAAAAGATGTCAATACTAAATATTGGTTAGGATTTGCAGCAACTAGAAGTCAAATATTATTAATGGGCATGTAAAATGGTATAGGCACTTTTGAAAATGGTTTGACAGTTTCTTAAAAGTTAGCAACAAAGGAAAAATATAGATAAATTGGATTTCATCAGTTTAAAAAATTTTTATACTTCAAAGGAAACATCAAGAAAATGAAAAGACAGCCCACAGAAAGGGAGAAAATATTTTCAAATCAACTATATGGTAAGGGACTTCTATCTTGAATAAATAAAGACTCCTAACAATAAGAAAACCAATTGAAAAATAGGCAAAAGATCTGAATAGATGCTTACCTAAAGTTATAAAAATTGTTTATAAACACAAAAACTACTGACCATCATTTGTCATCAAGGAAATGAAAATCAAAACCACAATGAGATACTACTTCATACCCACTAGGTTGACCATTAAAAAAAAAAGTAAGAAACAAGCATTGGTGAGAATGTGGAGAAATTGGAACCTCTGTTGCATACAATACTGGTAACATTATAAAATGGTTCAGCAAGTGTGAAAAACAATTTGGCAGTTCCTGAAAAAATTAAACATAGAATGACCATATGACCCGTCATTTCCACTCGTAGAATATACTGTAACAAACTGAAAACAGATAAACAAATACTTTTACATGAATGTTTATAGCAGCACTATTCACAATAGCCAGAATGTGTAAATGACCTAAATGTCCATCAATAGAATAATGAATAAACAAATTGGGGTATAGCCATATACAGAATATTATTCAGCTATTGAATAAAAAAGACTGAAGAAGTGATACATGCTATAATGCTGATGAGCCTCAAAAACATGATAAATGAAAGAAGCCAAACACAAAAACCTCAATATTGTATGATTCCATTTATATGGAATATCCAGAATGTGTAAATGAGAGACAGAAAACAGATTGGTGGTTACCAGTGAATAGGGGAAAGAGGGAATAGGGAATCACTACTTAGTATGAGGTCTTATTTTTTGGTGATAAAAATGTTTTCTAATTAGATAATGTGGTTGCACAAAATTCCAAATGTACTAAGTGCCACTGAATTATTCCTTTAAAATATAATAAGTAATTTTATGTTCTGTGACCTCCTACAGTAACACACACACACACCTTGAGATACGTCTACACACTAATTATAGTGGATAAAACTTAAATACCTGACCCTACCAAGTTTTGACATGATTGTAGAGGAATTAGAACATTCATTTACTGCTGGTGGAAATGTAAAATTGTAAAACCACTTTGGCAAACTGACAGGTGTTTAAAAAGTTAAACATACTCCTACTACATGATTCAGCCCATCCACTCTTAGGAATTTGCCTGTGAGAAAAGAGCATGTGTCTATATAAACTCTTGCATTGCAGTGTTTATAGTTTTATTTGCAATAGCCCGAAATTGGAAAAATCCAGAATGTCCACCAGCAGGTTAGTGGATAAACACTTTGTTTTATACCCATAAAATGAACTACTACTCAGCAGTGTAGAAGGAAGAAAACCAAGTTCCCCCCACTAGAAAAGAATACATACCATGTGATTTTATTTATATAAAAGTTTAAAAAACAAGCAAATCTATAGTGACAGTAAATAGTGGTTATTTGGGGCCAGGGATGGAGGCAAGGTGAGAAAGAAAGGATTACAGAGGATGAGGGAACTTTGTGTGGTGATGGCTGTATTCACTACATTGATTGTGCTGATGGTTTCACAGGTGTATTTATATAGCAAGGCTTATCAAATGGTAGACTTCATATACAAAATTTATAATATCAATATACCTCAATAGTGCTGTTTAAAAATATATATTGGTGAGGATATGGAGAAATTGGAACCCTTTTACACTGCTGGTGGGGATGAAAAATGGTGCAACCACTTGGGGAAACAGTTGTCAAGTTTCTCCAAAGGCTAAATAAATATGCATCAATGAATTCTACAGCAAAGTTTATGCCCATGAAAGAAATCTCAGAAAATTTTTATAGTGCCATTATTTATTTATAATAGCCAAAAGGTAGAAAAAACAAATAAATTCTATCATATAATGAATGGATAAACAAATGTAAGTTTACAAAATAAAATATTATTCAGCCATAAAAACGAATGAAGTACTGAAATATGTTTCAACATACTTGACCCCTGAAAAAATCCTAAGTAAAATAAACACAGAAGAACAACTATTACAAAATTCCACTCACATGTGGTACCTAAAATAGGCAAATTAATACAGACAGAATGTGAATAGGGGTTACCAGGAACTGGGGCAGGGTTGGGGACGTGGCGGAAATGGGGAAGTTATTTTTTACTGAGTAGAGTTTCTCTTTGGAATGATGGAAACTTAAATAGAAAGTGGTGATGGTTACACAATATTGTGAATGTGCAAATGTCACTGAATTGTATATTTCAAAATGATTAAAATTTAAATTGTACGCTTTAAATCTTTTATAATTTTTATGTCAGTTATACCTCAATAAAGTTGAAATTTTTTTTTTAAGTGGAAAAATTAGTTAAAAATCTATTTCAGGGTACTGGAAATCAAAAGCTGACAACACATAAAGCAACATTTCTTCCTGGAAAACTAGTGCCATTTTTAGGTAGTAATAGTGGGAAACTATAGCATTCTTATCTGGAACTGTTTCTGTACCCCACTTCCCAACTTAGTGGATAAGAATGGTAGTTTTACCAGCTTTTCATTGGTCATGAAAGTTGCCACATTTAATGTCAGAGTAGTAAGTACTCAGAGGTAAGGAGTGAAAACTCATGTCTTTGCCAACTAAAATTGGCAAATGAGGTTGGAAACAAAGCAGGAAATCTTTATTTTGCTAGCTGGAGTGGCAGTTTAGGTTGGGGTGAGAAATGGACCACCCAGAAATTTGATGGGCAATCCTGGAAATGAGATAGGTTTATAGAGGCGTAGGTAAGTTCCCCACATATCTCTGGCTAACTGGGAAACCACACATATGCAAGGCATTGTCAGGAATACCTAGTGCAAAGTGAAAAGGCAAAAGACACTAGAGAGGTGGTTCAGTCTTTGAAAGTGTGCTGCATCCCACACACATAGATGAATTGGTAAGTGGTAGAAGCTTTACCATGTCAAGGTCTGTGAGCACAACCTTTGGCAAAATCACTGACCTAAGTTATGCTGAGACACATGTAAATTCTAAGAATCCTGTTACAAAATAATAATTAAAATAGGAATAATTCTAAAAATTGAGCATCAAGAGTGAAGGAAGAAATTATAACAATGATTTACCATCTCTTCCAGAAAATAAAAGCAAAGGTAATATTTTCTACCTCATTCTGTGAATCCAACATAACCCTAATATCAAAACCAGACAGACAACTTACAAGAATGGAAGTGCAGATAAACTTATCTTTCAGGAACATAGATGCAATAATTCTAAATAAAATATTAGCAAATTGAATTCAACAATGTATAAAAAGAATTATATAGTAATATCATGAGCAAGTGAGATTTATTCCAGGTATGTAAGATTGTATCAGTATTCAAAAATCAACTAATTCATTATATCAAGCTAAAAAAGAAAAATCATATGATTATATCAATAAATGCAGAGAAGGAACTTGTATTTGAAACAATCCAACATCCATTCATGATAAAAACTCATCAAACTGGGAATAGAAGGGAACTTCCTCAACTTGACAAAAAAAAGAATACCTATTTAAATAAACTATAGCTAACATCATACGTAATGGTGAAAAATTATGTGCTTTCCTACTCAGATCAGGAACAAAGCAAGTGTATTCACTCTCAGCACTCCCATTGCTCATACTGGACATCCTGGCTAATGCACTAAGACAAAAGGAAATGTATACAGTGAGAAGGAAGAAATAAAACTGTTTGTTTTCTCAGAGTCAAAGAATTAACTTAACCTCCTGGAACTCGTAACCAGTTATAGCAAGGATGCAGGATACAAACCAAAATACAACAGCCACTTGCCTGCTTATACCAGTACCGAGTACTTGGAATTTGATATTAAAAACAATTATCTTTTACATTACCACCAAAAAACATCAAGTACTTAGACATAAATAAAACAAAATATGTATTAGAACTATATGAGGAAAGCTATAAAACTGATAAAAAAGATCTAAGTACCGGTAGTAATAAATTGAGAGAGTGTATGTACATGAATATGAAGACTCAAAATTGTCAGTATGTCAGTTCTTAACTTGATCTGTAGATTCAACATACTCCCAGTCAAAATGCTAGCCAGTGATTTGTGGATAATGACAAACTGGTTATGAAGTTTGTATGGAAAAGCAAATGACTCCTAATAGCCAACACACTATTGAAGGAGAAGAAAAAAGTCAAAGAGAGGACGGACACTCTTCAGTTTCAAGATATCCTATAAAGCTATAGTAATCAAGAAATTCTGGTATTGGTTAAAAAAGTAGACAAATTGATAAATGGAACAGAAGAGAGAACCCAGAAATCGTCCCACATAAATGTGGTTAAGTGATTTTGAAACAAAGCAAAGGCAATTCAGTAGATAAACAGTAGTCTTTTCAACAACTAGTGCTGGAACAACTGGACATCTATATGCAAAAGATTGAATCTGAACACAGACCTTACAGCAGGCATGTCCAACCTGCGGGCATGTCCAACCTGCAGCCAAGGACAGCTTTGAATGCGGCCCAACACAAATCCTTAAAACATGAGATTTTTTGTGACTTTTTTTTTTTTAGCTCATCAGCTACTTTTAGTGTTAGTGTATTTTATGTGTGGCCCAAGATAATTCTTTTTTCAGTGTGGCCCAGGAAAGCCAAAAGTTGGACACTGCTACCTTACAGCATTCACAAAAATTAACAAAACTACATCATTAACCTACATGTAAAATTTAAAACTGTGAAACTACAAGAGATAACATGGAAAATCTAAATGACCTTGTGTTTACAGTGAATGTTTAGGTTTAACAAAAGCATGATACATGAAAGAAAAGTTAGACATCATTAAAATTAAAATCTGTTCTGAAAAAGAGGCTATTAAAAGATGAAAAGACAGATCACAAACTGGGAGAAGATATTTATAATGCACATGTCTGATAAAGTACTGGTATTCAAAGTACTTTATAATGCACATGTCTGATAAAGTACTGGTATTTAAAGTGCTTTTAAATTCAACAATAAGAAAATAAGCAATCCAATTAATAGGTTAAACATCTGTACAGTCACCTCACCAAAGATATATTGATGTAAAATAAGCATATGAAAAGGTGCTCAATATCATATGTCATTAGGGAATTGCAAATTACAATAAGGAAATACCACTATACACCTAATAGAATGGCAAAAATCTAACACACTAACAACATTAAATGCTGACAAGTATGTGGAGCAAGAACTCTCATTTATTGCTATTGGGAATACAAAATGGTACAGCCACTTTGGAAGACAATTTGGCAGTTTCTTAGAAAATTAAACATACCATCACCATATAATTCAGTAGTCACACTCTTTGATGTTTACCCAAATTAGTTGAAAACTTATGTCCACATGAAAACCTGCACTCAATAACTTATAGCAGGGGAAGCCAGGATGGCTCAGCAGGTTAAGCACTACTTTGCAGCCCTGGGGTCCAAGGATCAAGTCCCAATTCTGGCCCCAGCCCGTGTGGACCCATATGCTGAACTGGGGTGTGCTTCCCATGTGGGAGGTCCCCCAATTAGGCCCCTGGTTTGGCCCCTGGTTTGAGGGGTTGTACTTCCCATGCAGGAGGCACCCCCTGCCCAGTTTCCACCCACCTGTGTGGAACGAAACCATGTTGAAAACTGATGACATGCAACTATGGAGACTGCTCTGAGCCCTCTGTCTCTGTCTCTCTGTCTCTGTCAAAAAACACACAAAAAACCACAATATAATAAATCTTAAAAAATAATTTATAGCAGCTTTATTCATAATTACCAAAACTTGGAAGCAAGATGTGTGTGTGTGTGTGTGTGTGTATGTGTGTGTGTGTGTATCCAGCAATAAAACAATGCTAAAATAAATTATAAACCTTAAAAAAATTATGCTATATAAAAGAAGCCAATCACAATAGACCACACATATCGTTCCACTTATACATAATGTCAGAAAAAGCAAATTCATAGAGAGAGAACATCAATTCGTGGTTCCAGAAACTGGGGAAAATGGTATGACTGCTATGGGTATGTGGTTTGTTAGGGTGATGAAAATTTGGAATTGGACAGTAGTGATGATTGTACAAATGTATGAATATACTAAAAAAACTGAATTGCACTCTTTAAAAGGGTGAATTTTATAGAAAGTGAATTATATTTTAATAATAAAAACATCTAAAAAGTGACATCTACCTACAAACCCTGTCATAGCTGATCCCATGAGTGTAATTTTGAAACTAGCAATACATGAAAACCTACACTACTGCCCAAAACTTAAGATAATCAGGAGAGTGATTAGGAGACTGCATGAGGTGTATTCACTAACTCTAAGGGGAGAGCTGGAATAGAAAAAACAACTTACATGCTTCCTTTTATAGCATAAAAACAATTCTAGTCATTTGGAGAAAAATGTAGAATTTTTTTCTTTCTGCTACTAGTTTCCCTGATTGAAATGAGGTTTGTATTAATCAGAAAGCTATACAACTATTCTGTTACTGTTTTTTGAGATGGCCATAATACTGCACTATCTCTTTCCCAGTTTTTCTGTACTCACAACGTAGGTAACTAGTAGACTTAAGGAAGTCACATTTCTGGATACATGATTTTCCACCAGAATGAGGAAAGGAAGTACCTTGATAGCAGAATGTGATGGGGATTACAAATACTATGATTTTTAACAGGAATAGTTTAAAAATGAAATTAGGGATAAATTAATAGGGACTTATTTTTGTTTCTGAACAAGATAGAGTAACTGGACAAGATTTATCCTCCTTTGAAATAAATGGGGAAAAATAATATATGAAACAAATTTTTTTTAAGACGTTGGACATTAGGTAATAAAGGACATCATTCCCTGAGAAGATAGGAATCAAATAAGATGAGTCTCCTAATGTCTCAGTTTACTGCATTTGAGAGACTTCCCAGGCCCTGTCACAGGACAGGAAAATGAAGGTAGAGTTCAGAGACGCCTTGAGTTGAAAAGATGCGAGTCCATGATGACAAAGGTGACTAGAATTCACCGAGTGAATTACTGAAGTATAGAGAGCTACTGCAAGAAATCTGCAAAGGTTTCCCCTAAACTTTTCAGCAGAGTATTGATTATTATATTCATATAAAGAAACTACCTGAGGCCGAGGAAAGAATCATTAAAAAGAGAAGAAGCAAGAGTGTACAAAGTTCTTGGAGAGATAGGAATAGCGCCTGTTCCTACGTGACAGACTAGAAAACCTCACAATTCATAGGTTATTAGGTACAGTACTTAATCTTGTCTACCTAACAGATCTTAAAAGCAAGAGCTGACCGAATTAAACAATTTCCAAGTAACATAACACCCCCCCAAAAAAGTTCAAGAATATTTATGAAATACAAAAATATCTAGCAACTAACAAAGTAAAGTTTACAATTTATGATACCCAATAGGGAATTACTAGGCATGCAATGAAACAATAAAATATGACCAATAATGAGGAAATAAATCAGTTAACTGCAACTGATTCAGAATTAACACAGATGGAGGAATTAGATAAAGTTATCAAAAGTTGTTATAAGTGTATCTCATTTGAAAAGCAAAGCTAGAGGTAAGATTGAACATAAAAATGAAAAATCTTTCTTAGAAAAATGGGACAGATAGAAAAGACAAAATGACCTATAGTGCTGATAACTATATCTGACAAAAATAAAAACATAGTAAATGGTATTAATTAGCAGATTCTATATTTCAGAAGAAAAGGTTATGAACGTGAAGATACATTTAGAAACTAAAAATCACAAAAAGGAAAGTGAATTATTAAAAAAATGAATAGAGCTGTGGGGACAACTTCAGGCAGGTAGCTTGATATATTTGTAATTGAACTTCCCTAAAGAGAAAGAGGGCAGAAAAATATATTTGAAGAAATAATTCCTGAAATTTTTCTGCATTTTAGGGAAGCTACAAACCCCAAAACCTAAAACCAAGAAACTTTTTTTAAAAACTGTATTAAAATAGGTTATGATGAAAGTGTTCAAAACCAGTGATAAAGAGAAAGTCTTGAAAGCAGTTTGAGCAAAAGAGACACAGACCTACAGGAATAAGAGATGTGATTATACCATCAGGGACCCTGTCAATTTGAAAGAGGACAGAGAAAGCAGGTTGAAATGAAGGATGGCTGTAGGATTTCTTGGATTCTGCAGAACACAATCATAGACCTATTAAGCTGCAAACATAGGCTATTCTGAAAGAAAAATGAAGAATGAACCCGAAGGAAATTCAGAGAACATCAGGGATGCAACTCTGATTACAGGTCCAAGGGGCAAGGCTGATTCCTATTAAGTTTTAGATGGATTGTAGATGAAATACCTGACCGTGGAAATGTTGACACTGCTATCATTCAAAAGACTCTAGATATTAAGTCAGAGGAATTTAGTGAAGTTATCAACATATATGAGGGAAGTGGTTGTGATGAAAAGGATTAAGATATCCCAGAGGAAGTCATCCAGTAAAAAATACCTAAGATAAAATATTGGAAGTTGATCCAAACATAAAAATATGTGAAATTTATCAAGACATAAAAAGGTGCTTACTTCTTATGTTAATTTGTAGGAGAAGGAGAAGGAGAAGGAGAAGGCAAGTCTGTTCAAACTACTCAATAGATTTTTTTTTAATTGAGAGAAAATGAGAGAGAGGGAGAGAGAGAGAGAGAAGGGAGAAGGGCCCAGAGCAGTCGCCATAGCTGTACATCATTAGTTGTGACATGCTTTCATTCCACACAGGTGGATGTGGAGCTGTGCAGGGTGGGAACTGAACTGGAGGCCTCCCACATGGTAAGTGAGAACCTTTGGACCTTGTGATTGCGAGGCAAGCACTCAACCACTGAGCTATCCCGACATCCCCAAATTTTTTACAAGGAAGCAAAAAAACACTTTAATTTCAACATTTCTGTTTTATTAAATTACACTACAGTAAAAAGATATTAGTTTTAATTTTTTCATTTCCCTATTTACAGCCAAAAATAAGAGTTTTGGGGGATACTGGGATAGCTCAACAGGTTGAGCACTTGCTTTGCAACCATGAAGTCTGGAGATTGGATCCCACAGCCCTGGACCGTGCAAACCATATGCTGAACTTCGGTGCAAGTGTTAACCAGTGGTGAAGGTTCTCGCCTCCCATATAGCAGGCACCACCCCGCTGCCAGCGCCGCCCCACATCCACCTGTGTGGACTGAAACTATGTCACAAGTAATGATGTACAACTATGGTGACTGCTCTGGGCCCTCCCCATTCTCCTCTCACTTTCTGTCAAACAATAAAAGAAAAAATAATTTTTTTTAAAGAGTAAGAGTTGTTGTTTTGACAAAAATTTATAAAGGTTATGGAACAATCATACTTTTTTTTCATTAATTAGTAAAAAAGCTTAGTATGTTTCAAGTTGCACAATCATTTTTATAGTCCCACATTACTGTGCAAAGCAAAGCAAAAATTGTGTGTATATATTAACTCAAACTGCCAAAAAGTAAACTAATGATAATTTGAAATTCTGATTTTGAATTTAATTGTTTCTAGAAGGTTTCATTCAATGAAATTTAAAAACTGAAAAAATCAGAATTAGCACAAAAAATACCAAATAAAAAGTTTTTTAAAAATAAATAAAAACATTTTCCATATGAAACACTGAGATTTTATTTTCTGAAGTTTCATTATATTCTTCTATATGTTAAAGCTTTTAACATGTTGCTATTCATGAATTAATTTGGCATATTTAGCAAATCGGTCGTTCAGTAAATAGAGTATTAGCTCTTAATAAATTGATTTTTGGTGAAGTCATCAGATCCCTAGAGGATTCCAACCACTTAATGAAGATGTATTTGATACTGGGAATTGAATAACAAGCTATACACACTCATACACTTGTATATAAACTTATAGGTATAATATATTTATCAACCCACCTTCTGGCTACCTTAAGTGCGCAAAGGAAGTCCATAAAGTGTCCTTTGGCAAACACTAAACTGATATAGCTATTACATCATTAAGATGAAAGAAAATAGAAAATAGTCATAAGCATTCTATGGAAAACATGTTATAAAACAAGAGAAAATGAATATTTTCCCCCAAGTCAAAGAAAGAGATTAACACTAAAAATTAGCTAGAAGAAAATTTTATAAACATTTTATATTTCTGCCATAAGATTAGAGAGTAAGTATGATCTTGATAAAAGTTGATCAAAAAACTGAAAGTAGAATAGAAAAATGTCAGGATTAGATAAAAAGGGAGTTGAGTGATATAGGGAAAGATTTAAAGGAAATTAAAAATTCACTGATAGAATTTAAGTCTATATTAGAGGCAATATGTACTTAAGTGACCATGCAGACAAATCAGTGATGTGATATTGAGTTTACCCTGTAAGCAGGGGAAAAGAAGAAAATATGCATATGACACTGTTTGAAACATATCCAAACACTGGAAAAGAAGCAAAAATCAAAATTATAATAAGATTTTTCTAAATCTAGGAAACCCAATTAAATGTTTCAGTCTAATCTATTGTAAGATTAACAGAAAAGAGAAGCATTCTTAAATCTACCTGACACCATTTTTTAATTATAATAAGTATAAATACTCAGGCAAAGTTACTGATCATGTTACCTATAAGGAAACCAAAATCAGGATATCCTCAGCTTGCTTTATAACTGTAAATTCCATAAGACTGTAAAGAAACAGAATTTTAAGGAAAGGGTTGATTGAAGAATTTTGTGCTCAACTGATTTTTCTTTCATGTATGAAAGGAACATAAAAATATTTTCAGATTTTCAAGGACTCAGAAAATATATTTTCCAAAGTCCTGTAGCAAAAAAAAATTTATGAAGCCATACTCATTAACTGAGAGAGGATCTTTTTAAAACTGGCTCCAGCCATTTCAGTGAAACAGCTGTGATATCTAATTTGCAAATCCAAATGTCAATTTGTATTGTTTATTTTATTCATCTTATCAATGGCAGTTGAAACAATTCATTACTATGTCTTTTTTGAACATGTTTTTTAGTTGATTTTTAGAACATTATTCATTTCATGGACACTCTGTCTTAATTTATTCTCCTGATTTTTCTTCATATCTCTAACTTTTAAGTATTACAGAACCACAAGGCTTAATCTGTCTACAATCACTTTGGTGGTTGTAACCATTTCATATTTATTTTATTTTTATATTTTTAATTAACATAATTGCATGCAATAATATATTAGTTTTAGATGCACAACATAGTGATTCACTATTTATATATTTTCCAGTGTGAGCAACCATTTCATATTTAAGCTATGATAAAGACTTTAAATACTAAACCATTAACTCCCAAATTTGTATGTCCAGCCTGGACCTTCTCCCTGAAACCCAAACTTTTATAGCCATCTTTTTACTGAACTACCTTGATGTTTAGTTAGCTCTTCAACTTAACAAGTACCAAACCAATCCAATTTATACCAAACCCTCCAATTCCCTCACCCAAAGCAACTTTTTTGCAGTCTCTCTATGGCAGGGATTCCCAACCCCGTGCCCGTGGTGCCATGGCGCCCACGGCCCGATTTGTGTGCGCCCGCCATTATTTGACTGCATCAGAAGTTTTTCATAAACACTAAGTAAAACTATCATTTATTTGTATACATTTGTTAGAATTTTAAAATATTGAGTATCTACACAGGTTTATTATATTCGTTGGTATGTTTGCGATATCCTATGTATAAGTTTTTCCCTAGCTTTCGCCTTTGTACATGTCGCGTCTTGTGTAGCCGCTGCGCTCTTTAAACTCTCCTCCCCCCAACCGGGAGACGCCAAGTTGCCATTTTGATTGCGGTTGCTGGACTGATCGGGTCGTGACGGTTAGCTAGGATCACAGTGTTTTGATATATTCGATTTTAAATGAACTCAAAGCGAGGTAGGTAATCTATTATTATAGTGGCAATTTGATATGATATTGTAGTTCTAGAACTATTTTTATTTTTATTTTTTTAGTCCTAAAATGAGTGGACCAAATAAGAGAAAATGAACCTATAATTTTAACACAGACTGGGAGGAATCATATTGTTTCATTAATTTAAAAGGTAAATGCGTTTGCCTGTTGTGTGGCAGTAGTATTGCAGTGCCGAAAAAACATAATGTTGAACGTCACTTTCAGACAAGTCATA
>PVKE010025507.1:0-22988 GCA_004027555.1 Craseonycteris thonglongyai | reverse complement strand
ACAGAGACAGAGAGAGAACTGAACTGGGGGAGCTCCCAGTTCAGCATATGGGTCCGCACGGGCCGGGGCCGGGATTCAATTCTCGGTCCCCGGGACTGCAAAGTGAGCGCTTAACCCACTGAGCCATCCGGCTTCCCCATCAACTTTTTTTTTTTTTTTTTAACTCATCAGCTATGAGGACTGTTAGTGTTAGTGTATTCTATGTGTGTCCCCAAACAATTCTTCTAATGTAGCTCAGGGAAGCCAGAAGGTTGGATACCATCATTCTAGAGGATTGCATATTATATTTTTAAAATGTTAAAACACTGCTGCGTTTTATGTGGTCAGAAAAGTGGTTTCCTTTCCTTCCTTCTCAATTCAAGAGCTATACCTTCCATATTTTCTCTCCCTAATGGAAACCATAACTCTTTTGAACTATCAATTTTTAGTTATAGATATATATTCTGTTTTGGATTTTATCATTTTCTATAGATCTTATTTCCAGCAGTTGATTGCAAATTACTTGAGATCAAGGTTTATATTTTTTAACTTTGTAATTCTCATAGCACCCGGCACATTGGCTTGTATGTAATCACATTTACGCGTGGTTTAGTATCCTTGGATATAAACTGTGAATGAATGATGTGCCTGATTTAGTGATGCTTTAATTTACATAATTTTCAGATAACCAGACATCTTGTTTAAATTCAAAACACAAATAATAAAAAAATATATAAAACTTGACATTCACAAAATTAAATTGAAATACACTCCCAGTTCAAATCAGCTTTTGATGTAGTTCAATCTAGGTACAAATTTTCTAAAAGTTGTAATTTCTGCTTCTTGCCCTGAAATTATTTCCAAATTTCTTTATTTAAAGTGCCAAATTTGAAATCCCATAAGGATCAGAACTCACAGAGCAGATAATGTAGTGGGAGATTATTTGCAACTTAGAGTTATGCCTTTAGCCCTGAAAGAGATATGCATTGTGTCCTTATTACGTAGGCAGAGTGGAAGAAGAAAGAATCATCAGACAGTTACTGCTGCTGAGAGCCTTTGACTTACTTGTGAAGGTAAAGATTAGGTGGGGGGAATCACACATCGCTGAGATTGATTATATAACTGCTAGCTGTGTGACCAAGGACTATAAATCCACTTCTAAGTTATGACTTCATCTTACCTTCTCAACTTATTAAAACTCATACATAATGCTTTTATTCATTTCTCAGATAACTTGTAAAGAAAATGGGCAAAGTAATGATTACCACAAACTGTTTTTGGTCATGCACTTATTGAACCATTTTTACATATCTATTTCATAATAAGCCCTCATTAAATGATAGGCTTTTAAAAACAATTGTTTATTAAAGTAGGGGAAATGTGAGCTTTGCCAAAATAATGGATACTGTCCTGTTGTGGATGTATGTTGATATTTGTAAGTGAGTCAGGTGGAAGCAATAGAAGATAAGATTCCTCTCAACAGGAAAAAGTACGTGCGGTGAATGACTGCTTGCCATTGTCATCGACTTAGTGAGGTCTCTGAAGAAAGGAGGAGGATTGGTGAGGATTTCAGGACTTATAATATTAGTAATAATAATAGTAAACTACTGGCATTTAAAAAAAAAGCGTTATTTTATTGTTTTTGACAGAGAGAGAGGGGAGGGCTCAGAGCAGTCTCCATAGTTGTACATCATCAATTTTTGACATGATTTCATTCCACACAGGTGGGCGAGTGTCTATGCAGGGCGTGAACCAGGCCAGGGGCCTCCTGCATGGGAGGCCTGGCCCCATGAGCTGGTAGTCAAACTGGGGGCCACCCACATGGGAAGTTCACCCCAGCAAGGACTGAACTGGGGGCCTCCCACATGGGAAGTTCACCCCAGTTCAGCATATGGGTCTACATGGGCTGGGGCTGGGACTCGATCCTCAGACCCCACAGGTGTAATGGAAGAACTTAACCTGCTGAGCCATCCTGGCTTCCCTGAATATTGGCATTTTTTAAATGAATTCTCCAACAAAATAGGTTCCTTCTCCAATGGCTTTGTTTTTCTAACCCAGATGAGCAAAATCCCAAATCTTTTAGCTACCACTAACTATTCCTTCAATGATGTGTCTGGCTATTTCCTTACTTCATCTGGTTTCTGCCAGTATTTAAAGTGCTTTTTTCCTCTGAGGAAAGAAAATAAAATTAAGTCCATGAAGGTCTGTTCAGTAATCACCTTTTTTCATGAAGAGTTCACCCTTTAAAATTAATGATCTGACTGTGTCTAGCTACACTTAAATCTTGGGCTTTGTCAAGAATTAATGTTGCATAGGTATTTACCACATAAAGTTTATTCTTTTTTCTTAATAGATCATGCAGTATGGAATTTTAAGCCTGGGAAAGATATTAAAATGATTCATATATTGTGCCTTCCTTTTTATATTGCTATATCTACATATTTAAAGTGTTATGTGCATATTAATTCTACTTAGTATATAGTTTAGCTTCAGATTAACATACCAAATGGGCATAAGTTTTCCTTGCTATGTCTCAATGAACTACTGCTAATTGGAAAAAACAATTATAAGTCGACTTCTACTTATATAAAACAAAAACAAAAACTAGTGATATCAAGATTTCACTGAAATAAACCATTATTCTATTACTGATGAGAATTTAAATTGAGAAAACTTTTTTGGACATAAATCTGTAAGTTTTAGCAAGCGTTTTAATAGTGTTGGTTAGTATTGATCTGTTAATATTATGTCTAGGAAGTGATTTTAGGAGAATATTCAGAAATGGATACAGAGATTAATGTGTAGGGAAGTTTATCATAAGAATGATGAAAGGTCATTAAAATCCAAATACCTACTAAAAGGAGAATAATTAAATATGAGTAAATGAATCTATATATCTACTTGCATATCTATACTTTGTTAACTTGGTTAAGTAGACAATTTTTGAGAAAGTACTATAAAATATTAAGTTCTCTTTTTGAGATATCAAAGTAATTTTAAAAAATCATCAAAAAGTTTCTGGCCTCATATTGGCATTCTGTTAGTATACTTTTAGTCTCCTAGAGTTCAGAAGACCTGTGCCTTATGTTTAATAGCCTATATGTTTGAGAAGTCAATAGAGATGCGTAGTAAACTTTACAATTATTAACTGGAAGTGGGGAGAGAGGTGGGGGAGTAGGGAGGGGGAATCAAATATGTGGTGATAGAAAGAGAACCAACTCTGGGCAGTGAGCACATAATACAATACATAGACAATGGAATGTAGAATTGTACAACTGGAAGTTATCTAATTTTACCAACCAATGTCACCCCAATAAATTTGACAATAAAAAATAAAATTAATCAATAAATTTGCCGTTAAAGCACTGATGAAGTGTAGGGGGAAGTTGGTGTGTTTTGTACTGTGATTGTGATCTCACCATCCTTAAACCCCTTTTAAAAATCAAACACAGGAAAGGTGAATACTCTTTCTACAAAGAATTTCCTGAAACACATGTTGTCAGATTCACAGAAACATTTCAAACTTAGTGGTTCTATTTTCTATAATAAATCTTGGAATAAGAGTAATTATCCTGATAACTATAACAAAATAAAACCAAAAACCTGGTTTTGTTTTTCATTATCTACTTTTTTCTTGTCAGGATGATTTCATTAGGCCAGGATAATTGTTTGGAACTTCTTTACTTGGTCTGTGTATGCGACCAAAAGGTAAAAAATAAATAAGTAGAGCACTTCAGCATTTAGAAAATGCCTTTTTGGGAGATGAAACCATTTTTAGTGGGGGGGTTGGGAGGGGGGAATGCAGGCAGGCCCTGCACTGTAGATTCTCAGGGTCTGCAGCATTACCCCTCACAGCAGTTACTTCTGCAAGGGAAAGTGGTTCATTGTGCCTGAAAGCTGGAGTTCTTTACATGTTTTCTGTAAAAATAGTGGTTTATTTAAAGGGTACATTCCTAGGAAGCAGCCCTTAGGCCTTTAGCACTCTGCTAGACACAGTGGGAGCTGAATGGGTTAGACTGGTAATTACAGGAATCCTCCTGTTGGCCTTTCCTGGTACTGTATCCCCCACTCCCCCCAGACTCCCTCACCTCCCCACCCCCATTCCCAGCCCCCTTCTGCTACACCCAAGCCTTGTACCCTTGACTCTCAGCTCCCTGCTGACTTAGACTAAGTGTGATAGCTAAGTTCTGTGAAGGCTTGAGCTGAAAGCATCCTAAAGTTACATTTCTCCATCTTTTCCTTCTACCCAGTACCTGAAATTGTGGAGGAGAGTACCTGCATGACCATGGGGAACTTAAAATATGATGAATTCTTGCAGGAGCTTTAATTGCTAAGATTGATATTTGGTAATAATCATTAAAAAATTTTCTGGCTGCTATTTCAATAGACAGATTCTATGTTTTAGACCTCAGGGGAACTAGGTCACCCATTTGTCTTTTGAAAGAGATTCTTTTTAATTTTTTTCTAAGAAATTTGCATGTTTTACTCAGGTACATCCTCAGGCTACTTTTGGTCAAGCTTCTTAATTTTTATCCCTTTTCAGGCATATGCGATGTACGTTAGAACATCTGAAAAGCTGAAAGAAGGCGTCTGATTAACTTCACTTTACTCTCTTTTCTCAGACTCCTTTTTCACTGCACACACTTTTCATGTAGCACCTATTACCATCCAGTAAAATTCTGAGAAACACTTGTGGCAATAATGTTCTGAATCTGATACACATGTTCTTGACGAAACTTTCAGAGATCTGCATCCTGGGACCTCTTGACATTAATGCTGTGTAAAATTCTTCTTAGTGGTTCAAGATTGAAGTGAGTATGCTAACTGGTATATATTTCTGAAACCTTGCTGTTCTCTCTGTATTAATGAGACAGGCAAGTCAAGCCAGCATTTGATATTGCTAAGCCTTTCTCCTGAATGCTTTGGGTCCACACTTGTGGGTTCCTTCCTTCTGTCCATGGCTTACAGTACACCACTAGTGCTGGGTTCTAAGAGCAAGAATAACCCATATACTGTACAAACCATGGCCTATGGATTCCTGAAATGTAGCCATGTACCGGTAAGTCCAGAATGCAGTCAATAAGAAATCTATAATTTTGTAAAAGTTACATTCTGTCAGTAAATGTAATGCATAAGAATAATATTCAAGTGTCATAGAAGTTTGGGAATGAGGGAAGTCAATGTGTTTTCCATTAAATAAAAATGTAAGTCAATCTTGCAGAGTACATTGAATGACATTGCTTTTTTGGCTAAGTAAGGACGTGTACCATTGTAAATATAGTGTTTATTGAATTTTAAACTCCATAAATTTCATAAAAGGTGGCCCTTCCCTCATCTCAAAGGAAATAGAAATGATTTATACTAGACATGCATTCAAATGCATTTCTAAAGAGAAAGGACTGGGCTTTGACAATTTTCTTCTGTAATACAGTGTTACTTTGCTTATTGTAACGACTTTCAAAAATCTTTACACACTGTATCTTGTCCACAAAAGGGAAGATGCTTACTTTGGATAGAAATTCCATTAGCCACAGTCTTTTCTTATTCTTCCTTTCCAAACTTGCCTGCTTCTACTTCACACTACCCACCCTACATTCCAGATGTATCAAAGTATCATTTGTTTTGTGAACCTGTCTTGCCTTTTCTACAATACTAATCTTATGTCTAGCACAATGCAGGGCACATGAAAAATATAAATATTTACTGAACATCTCAGGGCCACTGTATCTTTAGACTGCATTGCCACATGTATCTTTTCTCTTTAAATTTTATTAGTCATCAAAGGCTGAAATAAAATGCCTTTTTCTCCTTGAAACTGACTTCCCATTTGGGATCAGTTACTCTCTCCTTCATGTTCTACAAGCTTATACCTTAATTACATCAAACATTTAATTTCTATTTGTTTTGAGGGAGCTTTCAACCAGAATTTGGAAAAGTACTCTGGAAATTACGATGAACTGGCAAGTGTTTGAAGTCAAATAGGGTTTATGTAATGTTTTAGTCTCTAGCATTAGGCCTCATCTTAGCTCTCTATATTCCTGTATTTCATTATCTATTTATCAGGGTGATACTCTGTGATCCCTTTTATTTTAAAACATGTTATCATCATCTTTCCCCCTTCAGTGTGTTGGAGTTTCTATAAATTTGCTATTTATTTGATCTGTTCCTGTTGGATATGGCAGAGAACCTAAGTTAACCATAGGAACAAAAAACAATAATAAAAGCTTTTCTAAATTTTCCATGTCATGAGCAGATGGACATAGAATACTGAGAGTAGTATTATGGTAGTATTAATTCTACCGAATTAATGCTTGTGTGAGAAGCAATATAGTGGTGTGATTACAGGTACTTGAGGCTGTCTGGAAAGTATTTAGTCATGTCATATTTAAAAATGAGAGGCATTTATGGCTGGGATTTTTCTAGACATCTCATGTAGATTTGGAGACAGACCGCCTACTCTGAATCCCAGGTCTATTGCTTATTAACTGGGTATGATGGTATTATGCTGTATCAACTTAGATAAGTTGGGGTAACATTTTGAGTATTTCCTTTTTTGTATGTTTCTGGATTAGGATTGGCCACAAGAGAAATTCATGACCCTCTCTAGGTGAGGCAGGCATGTGACTTCATTAAAACCGCCTAGGAATCTGGGGTCTGCATTAGTCTTTGATCACTCAGAATTTCTAGGGGCCAAAGCCACAGAAAAGATGTGAGTATTTGCTAATAAATGCTACTGGAAGACCTTTTTATCATAGTTAAGTTTTCATATGTTGGTCTCCTCTACCACATTATATCACTCTTAAGGTCAGCATATTTTCTCAATTGTTTTTCATCTTTTATTGCCTACACTGATCAGTATAGTGCTTTACACATAATAGGAGTTCCAATGAAAATGATTGAATTAAATTAGAATAATATTGCTTCAATATATTTAATGGTATGTCAACTAAGTAGTGATTACTTGTATATCAATGGAAGTTTAAGTTCCCTATAAAAGAAGTCGGAAACCTAATTTTTCTCTCACAGGAAGAAATCTAGGGTAGTCACACCATGGCAGAGGTGTTCTTTCTCTCTTCCTGTTTGTTAATTTGGTGCCATTTTCTTCTTCATGACTATCTTACCATTATATCGTGGCTGCTCTACCTTCAGACTCCCATATCTGTTTCAGAAAACCTCCTAACAAGGAGGAAAGGAAGAAAACCATTTCCTGGGAAACCACAGGAAAGTAGATATTTTACTTTATCTCACTAGCTTTAACCATGACACTTGTGGAGGAAAAATAATTTTGTCTCTATCCTTCTAAGTTCTTGACTGAGACCCCCCCCACACCCTGACACTCCCATGATAAAAGACAGCTTAGCAGGAAAACAGAAGCTTAATAACATGCATACCTCCTATGTACTTGCGAAATACCCAGAAAAACTGAAAACTCCCCAAAATGGCCCAAAACACCACCTTAAATAACTCCTGCAGCTGAAGACAAAAGATGTTGGGGTGACAGGAGGCCAGTTATGAGAAGTCACCAGAAATAGCATTGTCATCAAGGGTAAGGTTGTTATGCAGATTTAAGTCTTAGCCTTCTCCATTGATAATATTTTGGAGATTTGGAATCATCCTTTTCTTTCTGGTTCAGAAAAGGAAATACCCATATAAATTGAGATTTCCCATATAAATGTATCTTACAAAAAGTAACTTCTACTCAATTTTTAGAACTTTTTCTGTGTCTGCTGTTTCTTTTTTTTTTTTTTTTTTTTTTTTTTTTTTTTTTTTTTTTTTTTTATCTTTTCACATTTATAGAGAGAAATTATCTTTTTGTCTTCAGTGCATAGTTATTTCTATTTTACTTTTTGACAGATAGAGACAGAGACAGTTAGAGAACCGAACTGTGGGAACTCCCCAGTTCAGCACGTGGGTCCTGCCTGGGCCGGAGCCGGGATTCGATCCTCGGTCCTCATGGCCTCAAAGCGAGCGCTCAACCCGCTGAGCCGTCCCGGCTTTCCCCTGCTGTTTCTTAAGAACTAATCAGCCTAAAATATTTCTTATGCCAAATAGGCATACTTTGGGGTTGCATATTCGGCTCCCTTTCAGCATGTACCCATCTGTAGTTGAAAAAATGGGGGGGAGCAGGGCTAGTGGTTTTGTTGTTTATGATGTTATTGTTTTTACCCTGGACACATCACCGTCTTGAACAAAATTGGGGTTCTGTTAGTAAGGCAGAAGTTGGAAGTGAAGGTTGGTAGGCAAATGGCAAAGTCCTTCATGAGAAGGAAGAAAAGACTTGAAGCAAAATGTAACAAGAAGTAGAGTGGTTTCGTTGAGATCTTTGAAAGAAACTAAAACTGTCTTGCTTTGAAGATTTCAGGTGACGTTTTGGGAAACCTGGGCTGAAGGAAACTCAGTTCAGTGTGAAGAAAGTGAGTTTGCAACAAATCTGTAGTAACTGAGTGGCACTCAAGCACAAGAACTGCGGACACTCTTCCAACTCGAAAAGGCGTGGGCGAGACCGTTGTCATTGTTCAGGAACTAAGTTGGTAAGGGAGCCATGGAAATCATGTGTAATGGTCCCCTGGATGTTTGTTTAATGAAGTAAAGAGAACATCTTGACTTTTCTTAATTTGAGGGCATTAGTATAGTGTTTGTAACTGAGTTTGGAAAACCCTGTCATTCCTCCTGTGTTTCTTCTTTACTGCTCACACAGAACACTTTCCTTCTGATACTTTGAGTCACCAAATATATGAGGTTTTCCCCCACCAAGCAGTTCTCAGGGACACCAGCAGAGTGGCATGTATTTTACCTCAATTCTGACGCTATCTGTCCTGGAGATACAGCATCAGTCCCCATAGTTAAGGTCTCAGTTCCGTAAGACTGTCCCCTTCCGATGCCAATCACAAGTCTGCATGGTTCTCTGATCAGCTATTAATAAGCTGCGGTTTCTATGACCGCTGTGTCGGGTCTGGTTCATTTACTAGAGCTTCTCACAAAATTAGGGGAAACATGTTTACTAGTATATTGAAGGATAAGATAAAGGATACAGATGAACAGCCAGATGAAGAGATACCTAGGGTGAGGTAGGAGAGGGGCAGATGATAGAAGCTTCTATCCTCCTAGAGTTGGGATTTATTACCCTCCTGGTACATAGATGTGTTCATCAACCTGGAAGCTCTCCAAACCCCATACTATTAAGACTTTATGAAGGCTTCATTATGTAGGTATGATCAATCACTAACTCCATTTTCAGCCCTTCTCCCCTTCCTGGAGAGCTGGGTAGGAACAGGACTGAAAATTCCAAGTTTTCAATTGAAAGCGTTCAGTATAGATCTCCCCAAGATATGCCATTTGTCATGTTAATTATTTTGAGCTGAAAGCAAAGGAGACCTTGAAGGCTCAAGAGAAACTTTGATCTCTCTCTTAAATAATTTAAATTACGGGCCTTGCCCATAATAAAAGTTAGCACCAGAAATCACCTTTTTATGGCCTATCTATAGGGCAGGGAAAACTAATTATTGAACATTTGCTTTTCTTATAGTCCTGCTAATGACCTTCCTCTGAAACCCCACGGAGCCTTGCCTTGTCCATAGCTCAAAATGTCATTTATACCTTACTTACCTTTCTGTCTCTGAACATCTCATGTATATGGGATCTCTGAGTCTCTCAAGCATGGTGTTCCCATATGTACATATGTAAGTAAATTTGGTTATTTTCTCTTATTAATCTTTCTCATTTATATTTAATTATTAAGCCAGCCAAAAGAACTTTGATGGGTAGAGGAACATTTTTTCTCTCCCACACAATCATGTTCTTCTTCATTATTATCCCCCATTCAGGAACCATCCAGGAGCCTACCCAGAATCACCTCAATAGAACTGCGAGACTCCTATTACCTAAGAAATTTCAGTGGATTTGGAGGCTCTATGTCGGGAAGCAGGCTCAAAGACAAAACATTAGAGCAAAAGATGCTCCTAGTGCTCTTCTCACTTAGGAAATTACAAAGGGCTTTAGGAACTTTGTGCCAGGAACTGGGGCCCCAGACAAATAGGTATATATATTCTATTATCTCAGTATGAGACTGGAGTTATGCATTAATCTGATTAAAGAGTAATTACCTAGTATTAGTGTCTTATTAGAAATCAGTTCTCTTTCCCCTGAAGCTGTGAGTTTTTGCATAAAGTTTTGTTGTGGTAGTTATCGAGATAGCTCTTGCCTATTGGCTCAAAACTCACCTTTCTATACTTTGCTTTGTGATAGTGAGATGCTGCAGACCACTGTTCTCCTGGGACAGCTTACTTCCTATTAAAATTCACTGATGAAAATATCAAAAAGAGACTGAAAAAAAAAAAAAGGAGAGAATAGAGGAGAAAATGGACTTTTTATTTGTTTGTTTGATTCCTATTCCTGTCAGCATTATTCCAGCCGTCATTTTCTGCTCTGGCTATAGCTATTGACTCCAGCAGCAGCAGCATTTGGTTCCAATTTTCATGTTTGTTTGTTTTTTTATCTTTTTTTTTGTCATGCTGTCAAATCACCCTAATCAAATCACCTAACAGATACCAGCAGCCATCAAGTGGCACCCGCTCCTCAGAAGACACTCCCAGGTTGGAGGAAGGGGTGTGCCCCAGAGCTTCTGAGGATGGGAGCTGGCTGCTGTGTGTTTTCTGCTTAGAGACCTGAGTCTCAGCTCCACATGGACCTCCCCTCCAAGTCTTTAAACCTAGTCACCGTGCCCTGTTGTTTCATCAGCTTCCTCTACTTAGTATTTCTCTGTTATCTCCATGTCCCCTTTGTGTCTTTCATTCCTTCAATACTTATCTGGACCATGCTCATATATTATGATTTTTGTTGTGATTAAAATAGCTGGTTTGGCCCCTGGTTTCCGAACTGGACACTCACTGACAGAATGAATAAAACAAAATAAGTTTTAGGACTACATGCAATTCTTAATAACCATAATGGGGGGGGGGGGGGGGAAGAGAATGACCCCCAGCCACAGGGAAAAATAAATTCCTATTGCTTCTCAACATGCTAGGCTCGATGAGGTGCATATGGATAACAGAGAAGAGAGAGATGGGTTTGTTTAAGTAGCTTGCTGGTTTCCAGAGAATGTGGGTACTTCCTTACGTAATCGGGAAAGGAATACTTCCCTGAGGGCTTCAGCAGGGATAATATAAGCGGCATGGGATGCGTGTGCCCTGCTGCCTCAGACAGTCCCCAAAATAGTTATTAGGTACTTTCCATTAATAGAGTCAACTAGGTGCGTGTAATGGCTGGACTATCCCAGAAGAGATAGAGCCCAGCACACTTGTGCATTTCAAACACAGCGATCAATTCTAAAAATAAATTGCTGCACTCTGACTTCATTGGACCAGTCAGATTATAAGCTTTTCTAAATTAGGGAACCCTTTAGTGCCCAAAGCAAGCCTCACACAAGGTGGGGTCACCAAGTCCCCAATGGAGATGTTTCAGGAATGTCCACCAAGACAGATGACATCTGATTTACTTTTATAAATTGCTACAACTCTTTCCTAATTTGAGGTGATATATTTTCCATGTGTATTGAAAGGGGAATTTTGAATGTTGAACATTGTAATAAAATAGGACTCAATAACACTAAAAATGGGCAATGAAAATAAATGTAGTTTTCAGCTGAAGAAAAAGGTAAATGTCTCTCAGAAAAATTTTTCTCAGGTAGTTTATTGCATTAGAACAGATAGGAAATTGAGTTAGAAGAGATACAGTAGTCTATTAAGAATTTAGAAAAATATTTGTCATAAACTTGAACCATAGCCAAGAAACTTTAGGTTATTGGAAGACTATACACATTGATCTCTTACTTCTAAGTGGAAGCTAAAATGATTGTCTCTATCTCTAATCTCTCTATCCTCTATAACTGTATATCTTTCCGTAAGAACAAAGAAAAGATAGGAAATGGGCTAAAGAAAAATATCCACAAATTTTGGAAGGTACAATACTTAACAGAAGGAAGATTGAAGACAGCAAGGTCAAGCTGGAAACTAACCTGGGAGCAGCAAAATATGTAGGCAAGTAGAGAACATGGGGAAGGGTGAGGATGGGGCACAAGGGAAAACAAACATAGGCACTGAGCAAAAGTCATGATATTGAACATGAAAGTGCCCATATCACCAGTGGTCGGGTCTCTCCCCACCCCACCAGGTAGGAGCTTGGAAGCTGGACAAGAATGGCATTATAGTTGGGAAGTCTGCTTTCCCCAATCTGTGTGTAAAACACAAGCAGCTAGGCAAAGAATCCTCAGGCAACAATGGGACTTAACTGCTCTGGAGGAGCTAAATAGTGTTGGTGGACATATCTCCACAAATAGCTATTCAGAATTTCCTTAGAAAATGGCCTGCAGACACCCTCAGAGCCACCCATGAAAATCCCTGCTGTGTAGAGTATCCCAAAAGAAATACAGAAAACTGTTGCATTAAAAAAAAAAAAAAAATGCAACAAAACAAACAAACAAAAAAAACAAAACATGCAAGGGATAAAGAAATAAAATAGCTCCTGGAAATTAAAACTACAATTGTAAAAAACAAAAAATTCAGTGGAAAATTTGGAAGATGAAAACAAAGGAATCACTTAAAACATGGACTCCAAAACAGTACTGGATAAAACAAAGGGTGTCCCAAAATTCACGCAAGAAGTAATTTTGATAGAAAACAGGTTTATAATTAAAAATTGTAAATTTTCATTGCTCAACAATGAAAATGCATTGTTCTTTCGTGTACCGGTAGCTCTTTTTTTTAATAACTCTGAACTGTCAGCTGTCATGCTGTCTTTTTTTTGTTGTTGGCAACACTTTACCGCACAAATGACTCAAAATTCAAATCTTGCATGAATTTTGGGACACCCTTTATGACAAAGGCATGAGACTCAGATCTTTTGAGATATACAAAAAGAGAAAAAAATGAAACGGCCTATCTTTAAAATTCTGAGGGATAACTATCTTTAACTTAAGGATTCCATACTCAAAAAAACAAAAACAAAAACCAAAAAACACCACTCTTCAGGTATAAGCAAAAAATGATGTCGTATTCATGTAAGGCCATAAAATGTTTCATTTTTATGTACCTTTTCTTAGAAATGCCGCAGCAAAACTAGCAAGTAAACTAGGGCATAAAGGAAGGAAGCGTGGCTGCTGGGAAATAGTGAACCATCTCAGGAGAGAGGCAAAGAGAAGTCTCTGGAAGGAGCACACAGAAGGCCTAGGGAGCAGGTAGATACTACAATGCCAAGGTTTCCAAGAAGAAAAAGAAGACACAAACGTCTTGATCTGAAAGAATATTTGGTTACAGAAAGAGGTCAGGACAGAGGGTAATGGTGTCTGATGAAGCACGGGACAAAATTTAAAGTTATTTATATTGATATTTATTGTCACAGGACATTACTATGAAAAATTTATAATAATCTTTATAGAAATATTGAGTATTGATGTCTCTAAAAATAATAATCTAACTATATTGGGTATATGGCATATAAAAGAATTAAGTCTTCCTATTTTATGAAAGGGGTTGCTAATTTCTATAGTTAAGAAACATCAAGAAACGAGTACATTTATTAGAAAAGAGAAGATAAATACCAGAAAAGCCTAAGCAATTTTCACCAGTGAGCTGGATTTCATGAAAGGGGCAGAGGTCATATCAGAGGACTACTGTTTTTCATTATGAACCTCTCAGGACAAGTTGATTGTGTAAACATGAACGTATTATTTTTTTCAAGACTAAAAGTGGTAAAGGTTAAAAGGGCAACATCAATTACAACCACCACAACATTAGTGTACTCAAAACTTAACCACAAAATATGTCAACATATTTTAGTTTCTGCTGGCAGGTTACATTAGATAAGTAGGTAAAAAAGACAACTTTGTAATTTTAATGTACTTATTTATTGTAAGACTAATGGTCTCTTGGGGAAATCTGTGTTTTCTGATCACAATGAGGAAGGTCATTTAAAAGACTATCAGAGTATCTCTAGGAAAAGAAACAGTTGTTAGTGTCTTCTCTATTACAGATGTGGTGGAAATTCAGGGTTCACAAGTGGAAATAACAAGTAGAGAAAACTTACCATTATTTTGAGAGCCCAATAAATTACATTAATTACCTGACAAAGTTTTTTTCTAATGGTTTCTGAGTAATGTGTGTTTAAAATGACTTAATATCATATAATATGTATGTTCAATTAGAGATACCCCTTCCCCTGTCTCTAACCTTTGGGAAAAGAGCAAGAAGAAATAGGGGAAGTTGATTTGTTCAGCAATGCTTTTCTCAAGCACTCTTTTGCTTTTGCAGTGGAATTTTTCTAGAACTGAAATAGTCACCACATCTCAGTATGCAAAATGATTAAGACTGCAGCTCTCCAAGGTCAGGGCCCAAGTCTGGGAGCAGATGGACCCAGCATCCTCCTGGATTAGCTCTTGGTTTCACCATTGCCGGACTTCAAACAGCAAAGTGTAAAATTGGCTGGTTTAAAAAATTGCTCCTAACTTTTTAACTTCCATTCCAGATTTTGGAGACACAAATTTATATTAAAGCGTATAGTATAGTATCTGACTTATCTAAGAGACAAACCAAAGCAAGAGACAAACCACAGATTCCCCAAATAAAAACGCTAGCCTCTTAATTTTTTCTTTCATCAGATTATACGTGAAAGTGTCTGAGTCCAAGATATTGTTTGATTATTTTATAGGTCATTTTTAACTATATTTGTACAGAAACATGAGATAGAATTTTTTTTTTTAAGATTCATTCATTTGTGATGGTTTTTGATGGAAAAAATCAGATAGAATCTTAAAAAAATATATTTTTAAATGTGTTGGGGTAACATTGGTTAGCAGTTATATAGGTTTCAACTATACAATTTTACACAAAGTCAGTTCTCCTTCCATCACTGTATATTTGACTTCCTCTTCCTCTTCTACTGCTCCCCTCCCCTTACTCTCTGGTAACCACTAAACTGTTATCTGTGTCTATGAGCTTTTATTTATTTGTCCTGTTCATTTATTGATTCTATTTTTATATCACACATGTGACAGACGTCATATGGTTCTCGACATTTTTTCTATGACTTATTTTGCTTAACATATAATCAATCTCAAGTCAAATTTCAATTAAAATGTATCATTAGACTGAAAAGTTTCAGTCTAATATGCATGTTTTTGAGAGTGTCAGAAATTGTTTTATTTTTATTTTACATTTATTTATTTTAATTTTATTTTTCTATTACAGTTGGCATAAAATATTACATTAGTTTCGGGTCTACAACAGAGTGATTACACATTTATATAAATTATGAAGTAATCACCCTGATAAACCTAGTACCCTGATAAACACATTTATATAAATTATGAAGTAATCACCCTGATAAACCTAGTACCCTGATAAACCTAAACCCATCTGACGTCAAACATAGTTATTACAATAATGACTGTATTCCCTATCTATACTTTACATCCCCATGATGAATTTGTAACTAGCAATTTGTACTTCTTAACCCCTTCTCCATATTCACTCATTCTCCCAAGCCGCTTTCATTGGCAACTCTAAAAATGTTCTCTGTATCTATGAATTTGTTTCTGTTATGTTTGTTTATTTTGTTCTTCAGATTTGTTCTTCAGAGTGAGGGACCCCTCGCCCTTCAGAGGAGACGTTTGCAGCTGAGATATTCCTCTGTATTTGAAATCACTACAGTTGGGTGTGGGACTAGCCCATTTCGCATCTCTGCCCCTCCTGCCAGTCCTGTCCTGGCTTCTGTACATCCTTAGTTATATGACTTCTGTTTGGCTACATTTCAGGCAGTTCTCAATGATGGTTATTTTGTAGTATAGTTGCAGTTTTGATGTGGTCTGGGAGGAGGAGAGCACAGCTTTTATCTACTCTGCCATGCCATCTTGTTTGAAACAAGGATGTGTCATGAATTTGAAAAGCAGAAAGCATGTTATGAAAAAAATGTTTTCTTTCTTCCCACCCTCTCTCTTTTTCTCTTAAACAAGTGGAGCTATGAACTGTGCAAGTGCCTCTGCCATTAACTTTCTGTATGATTACAAGTGGCTTGCCATCTCAATGTTCAGTTTGTCTATCTTTGGAGAGGGTTTAATGAATGACATTTCGAAGCTATTCTCCTGCTCTCATAAGAAATACATTTTTGAGGACAGGAAGCCTCCCTGTACTTAGAGTCCTAAATTTGTCCAACTAGTAGTGCCCAAGGTGAGGGTTTGTGAGCACATTTTTACCAGTTACAAGTTTTTCTATCCCATCAGCATGTCCCAAATGTCCTTTTATTTCTAGGTATAGCTCAAGCATATTGAATCTATCCAATAATAATTTATCCCATCATTAATTCAAAAAGAACTGATCGAGTGCCTATTATGTGACAAGTAATCTATGAGGTGCTGGACTGTGAAGGACCTGAGGAGTCTGAACTTCATCTTGCAAGTGACAAATATTTCATGCAGGATTTCAAGTAGAGCAAAACATGATGAGATTACAAAACAAATTAGGCGACCGTTGCAGCTATCTTTATAAGAAATTGCTAGAATGTAACTACAACATTGGGACATACATGGAAAAGACTGCTTCCAAAACTATTAAGCACATTACATGTGTCAGACTAGGTGACTGATGAAGTGGGGCAGTAACATTAAGGAGAGGTCCAGTAGGACTCCCAGAACACTGTCTTAGCTGATTGGGTGGATGCTGTCATTAACTGGGCTGTGGAGTTGAAACGAAAGGTGGTTTTTTTTTGGGGGGGGGGATATGTTAGATTTTGCTTTGAACCTACTTTGGGCTAATAAGTAGAAATGATCAGATGCCAGATGGATACATAAGTCCAGAACACAGCAGAACCACTTCCATAAAGGATTCTTTCTAGATTTGTCAGTTTGAATTCATTTTTTATTTTCCATAAAACCGATAGTAGTTCATATATACTCCCCTGTAGCACTTACTGCCATCAGTTCTATATTTAAATTATTTATATCTGTAGCATGTTTAGCATATTAGCTGGCAAGTTCCTTGAGGCAGGAACCATGACTGCTACGTCTTTCTATCCACAAAAGTGCCTAAAACAGCAGTATTTCAAAACCATGTGCTAAATGAGGTATGGACGAAGGATTTCACTAATGATCTCCTCTGGAGATTCTATGAGACTTTCCCTCAGAGTTCATTCCCATTGTTCTTAATGTGCGCTTCATTTCGTTTTGGCCACGGGGATATTTTATTAGCTTTGTATTATATTCAGATTATCTGCCACCAACATGGCTGGCAGAACCAGTTCTCTGGTGAGATGAATGTATCAAATACACAATATTTTTCATCCATTCTAAGGTGAAATCATGCACAGAATCAGAAAAGAAAAACTGCATTTGTTCTAACCTTTTTATCCATAAGCAGTGCTATATCAATATTCTTAAGCTTTAGGAACAGCCCATTAAAATCCCTCTCATTGTAAACAATGCTGTGTAAAGGAAAGAATGTATATTTAAACAGAAGCCTCATATACATTTTGCTAACAATGATGGCACGTATCTCTGAGTAGTAACTGTGTCAGTGATAATGGTCCAAGTCTAAAACAAGGGTTTTAAATAAAAAGTGTTGTTTTGTTTTTTTAAGTGCATACAACTTTTTAGATGATACTTAGCCGGCTAAAATCTGCCAAAATTCAGGATTCAGATATGACATTTGTCTTAAGACAGTTGACATGTGGGAACTGATTGTTTGATATACATAGATTTAATGCTATATCAAACTGGTTTATCTTTGATTGCTTAATTTGGCATACTTAAAAAGTGACCAATGCTACCCCATAATCCTGACCATCAGCCTAATATCTGTTTCTGCCATTGGTAGCATGGGAAAGTTTTCATAAAACACCTACATCTGTGCCTTGTTAACGTGTCTCATTCTCTTAAAACCCAGATCAGTTGCTGTTCTTCCAGTATCCCATTTTTCTCCAGTCTGGGTCAGGAAACCCTCTTTTGAGTTTCCATGGCAAATAATGGTTATCTTGTTGGTTTACTGGTCTTGAGCACTGAATTGTAAGAATTTCAAGAGCTAGGAAATGTCTTTTATGTTGTATCTCCAGCACCTAGGAGAGTGCTAGGCATGCATTATAGTAATTGGCACACTACCAAACAAAAAACATGAACTTTCAGAAATGTGAATGCGTTATGGTAGCCTGTGACTTTTCTTAAAAACTACCACAAGATAAAGCACTTTGTCCTTGGAGGGGCATTGGTGTGGTTGAGAAGGTGAGAAACCAGATACCTTCTGTGTATTTATTGCTGGGCTCCTAAATTTGTGAGAAGCATACTGCTTCCTTTCTTTTCCCACCCACCACCTACAGCTCATCTTGCCCGGGTATAATAGACTTAACTTCTTCAGGAAGTAGGGAGTGAGAGATAAAAAGACTTTGGAGCAAATTCTTTCGACCATGTAGAATCCCCACTGAGAGCAAACCTAATCTACAGCACCTGGGAATAGGTTGCAAAGCATAAAGAAGATCATTACACTTTCTATTACACTTGATCTTAGCCAAAAGGCCAAGAAGTGATACACTTTTTTTTAAAAATGCTGATCAATTGTTTATTGTGATTTTATAAAACAAAACAAATAAATGTGTCCTAGCACATAGTAGGCAGTCAAATAATTTATTTTATTATATGATAAAGTTACTATTTCCTGTAACTGAAATTCAAGAGGCCAGCTCTTCCTCCAGTTTCTATCGATTATTTATGATTTTATGATCATTCTTCAGGGGGTCCAGGAGGTCACCTGGACCTCTCCAGCTCTGCTACTGAATTCTTACCAAGAAGAGCTGAATCCACAAGCTGGAATATTAACTGTGGAGACACACTAGAATATAGTCTACTAGGAAAACAAATTATGAGTTATGTTTTATTGATCCATATTGTATTTTATTGATATTGCTATAAACCACTCAACTTTTGGGTACTAATGGGCAAAAAAGCTTTGTATTTAGAAGGTGCTCAACTAATAGCTGCAGATGAATTGACACATTTTTCAATAAAATAAATTCATTTTTTTAATTTCTCAAGCCTGATTTAATGTAAGACATTGCAAGTGCCTTGGTTTGGGGATATTCCAATCAATGAAGAATGCTTAGTGATCACATTTTTTGTTGTTGTTGCTGTTTTTTGTTCTTTGTTTTTTCTTTTATAGTAAGTTATGAACTCTAACTAAATGCGGTTTAAGTTGGAAGTTATAGCTGAGCTGTGCTTCATGATGTATGTCCTCTTTTTACCCTTGAAGTTTCCCTGGAGCATGAAGTGGTGTTCTCTGTATCATGGTTAGCTTCCGCTTCTTCACAGCTAGTTGCTTATTTTGGCTATGCTTCCTCCTCCCCTCCTGTTTCATTTCTTCCTGGGTACAGAATTGTCATTACAGTCAAGTGTATTTCATTCTCCTCTCTCGTTACGGGTCCGCCTCATCAGACAGGGTCGTGAATCATATGCCTTTCAGATTGAAAATTGCCTTTCAGCTCAAGGTTTTTATTTCTCCAATGTGTACTTTCAGCCTATAATGAAGTTTCTGGTATATCAATGAAGGGGACATCTGCCAAGTGTGTCCAAACTTTTTAGTGAAATAATAGTGAGATAAGCTTAAGCAAAATGAAAATATTTTCTTGCTCTGGTTTCAGCTGGACAAAACAATAGGCTACTGTCATTGAACTTTAGAATTCTTAAAATAATTATGGCAATTGGCTTCAAGTAGTTGTCAAGTTGGATGAAGTTTGGACGGGTCCCAGGGCTTGGGCTTATGAAAGGACAAGATGAATGGATAACATAGGGATAGGGAACTTGAGGTGAAGATGCACATAGGAGGGCTGTCTGGGAAAAATCTTGCCTTTGTCAATATAATGAGAATGGTTACATGGCTGGATACTTTCTGGACAGCCCTTGTATTTACCAGAAAATGTGTTGGCAATTTAATGTGAGTTTCTACCCTCCCATTATTAGATATCTTTAGTAAGTATTTCAGGAATCATTCACAACTGAAAGACAAGTACAGACATTTTTGCTTTTTTTTTTTAGTCTGTTTTTTCATCCCTAAAAAGTCTGTACTCAGGAGGATTCTGGGATGTGCTGAACTGCAGCATAACCAGTAACGCCTGAGCCCTGCAGTGAGGGTTCTCACCTCCCAAGCTGGCAGCCCCCAGTTCGGTTCCCGCCTCACAACGCCCCGCATCCACCTGTGTGGAATGCTCTGGGCCCTCCTCCCTTCTCAGTCTCTCCCTCTGTATGTCTGTCTCTCTCCTATCGAACAAAATAAATCTTAAAAAGTAAACATCTGTACTCAGGGCAGCTCCTATCAACTCCCCCCTAGAGAGTGGAATTCTCTTCATTTTTAAATTACTTTTTATTAAATTGATTGGGGTGACATTGCTTAGTAAAATTCTATAGGCATTGCAAGTGTACAATTCTATAGTACATCATTTATGCTTTGCATTGTGTGCTCACCACACAGAACCCGCTCTCCTTCCATCACCATATATGTGACCCTACCTCATGCTGTCATCTTCTATGGACTGACTTGGAGAGGAAATACCTTTAGATTGACTTACTAGTTTTCTCCTGCCATAAAGGAAGCAATTCTGTGAAACCTAATGCAAGGTTTTCAAACTGGGAGAGTGTAGCTATAAGTTTGGAAAGAGTGGGAACCTATGCTTAAGTCTTGGTTTTCATAATTCACTGGTGTGGGATGCTGGACAGAAAACTAATCCTGTCTGAACTTTCATTCAATATCTGTATAATGAGAGTTATAGTAAATGAGCCCCGAGGGAATGGCCTTCTTAAGTATTTTGCACTTTTTATTTTTATAGTGTTGACTACCTTAGTGAAATAGGCACTATTACACAGATTGGTGGGACTGTTAAGGTGTAAATAATGTGTATTATGTTATTTATAAATCTAATTAATTGGAATTAATTTTTTCTTTTTTCTTTAATTTTTTTTTTTTTTTTTTTTTGCATTTGACGCCCCCTCTGTCATGTTCCCCCAGCCCTCCCACCCACTTTTGTATGTTCTCTCAGATTTGGTTCTGCTTGATTTGTCTTCTGTGCCACATGGTCTTAAGGCCAAATTCATTCATTCATTTACTCATTCAAATAAGTATCTGAGCACTTATTATGTGACAGATATTTCCCTTTTAAACTTGAAGAAAATACATAAAGGACTGCATAAAAATAAACCATATGCTGATGAGAGATCATTCACATAATGGAGGTTAGTGGGAATAGAGGGGGAGCGAAATCCAAAGTTTGACAGTCAGTCCTGTTAATCTTTGCAGTTACAGAGGTTTTTTTGTGTGTTTTTTAAATTTTATTTATTGTTTTTGATAGAGAGAGATACAGAGTCAGAGACAGAGAGAAGGGGGAGGGCCCAGAGCAGTCTCCATAGTTGTATGTCATTGGTTTTTCCACATAGTTTCATTCCACAGGTGGGCGGGGCTGCACAGGGCAGGAACTGGGCTGGGGTCTCGCCCCGATGAGAACTGAACTGGGGGCACTCCCCAGTTCAGCACATGGTTCTGCACAGGCCGGGCCAGGATTCGATCCTCGGTCCTTGGGGCTGCAAAGTGAGCGCCTAACCCACTGAGCCATCTTGGCTTCCCAACAGAGTTTTACTTAATAATGCATGGGATCATCTGTCCTCTTTGCACATCTGTTCTTAATATTTTGTTCAATCACAGTTGACATATAATATTCTATTAGTTTTGGGTATACAACTTAGTCATTAGACATTTATATAACTTACAACATAATCTTCCCACCCCCACAATAAATCTGATACCCACCTGGCATCATACATAATTATTACAATATTATTATCTATATTTCTTATGCTTGTTCCATCATTTTGTAACTACAAATTTGTACTTCTTAATTCGTTTCCCCTTTTCAACCACCCTCCCTGAACTTCCCTTACAACTGGCAACCATCAAAATGTTCTCTGTATCTAAGAGCTTGTTCTTTAGATTTCACATATAAGTGAAATCATATAGCATTTGTCTTATAGACTTACTAGAGTAATCTTGGTTGTAGGTCCTTGCTTTTCACTATTTTGAATATTTTGTGCCAATTCTGTTTGGTCTGCAAAGTTTCTTTTGAGAAATTAATTTAGACCAGTCTTATGGGAGCTTTCTTTCAGGTAACTAACTTCTTTTGACTTCCTAGTTTTAGGATTCTCTCTTTGTCTTTAACCTTTGGCATTTTAATTATAATGTGTCTTGGTGTGGGCCTCTTTGGGTTCATCTTATTGGAACTCTGCACTTTCTGGGCTTGCATGGCTATTTCCTTCACCAGGTTAGGGAAGGTCTTTGTCAGTATTTCTTCACATACCGGTAGTTTTTCAATTTCTTGCACTTTCTCTTTTTTCTTGGTACCCCTATGATGCAAATGTTGGTATGCTTGATGTTGTCCCAGAGGACATTTAAACTGTTTTTCTTGTATTCTTTTTTCTTTTTGCTGTTCTGATTGAGTGTTTTCTGTTTCTTTATTCTCTAAAATAAGCTGATTCTGTCCTCTGCTTCATCTAATATACTGTTGATTCCCTCTAATGTGTTCTTCATTTCATTTATTGAATTCTTCATTCTTAACTGATTCTTTTTATGTTTCCTACCTCCATTTCTGTTTCCTATATCTTTACTGAAGTTCTCTCTGTTGTCATTGAGCATCCTTATAGCCAGGGGTGGCCAACAAGTTGATCGCGGTCGACTGGTCGATCACGAGGCCAATTTTGGTCGATCATCGATCGCTCGCAATGTCTGGGGTGGAATTCCGCGTACCATGGACTTTGAAGCGATTGTAGAAGACAAAACTTTCTAGCAATAGTTTAATGCATTCTGGGAATTTGCCAAGGTCATAAATTCCTAGAATTCTGACAGCCTGACACTGTGATCTCCGCCCACCCAGACAATACATTTTGACTTATGTGTTACACTTGTCACCGGATGCAATGCGTGAACGCAACAGTTACGACT
>PVKE010025506.1:0-22996 GCA_004027555.1 Craseonycteris thonglongyai | reverse complement strand
GGGGGAAGTAGGGAGGGGGCATCAAATATATGGTGATGGAAAGAGAGCTGATTCTGGGTGGTGAGCACAGAATGCAATGTATAGACAATGTAATGTGGAGTTGTACACCTGGAAACAATGTAATTGTTATCAACCAATGTCACCTCAATAAATTTAATTTTTAAAAAAAAGAAAGTGCTGGTAAGACCAACACCTATGGAAGGGGGTGGGCAGGAAGCAGGAGACATGAGCTGCATTACTGTCCCAGAGAAAGTCTCAGTCAGCCCCACAGGGAACACATAAGATGGGGTGACCCCTGAGAGTTGACTCAGAATGAGGGTAATGAGACCAGTCATTTATTAACATACCCTGTCAGTTGGACCCTTGGTCACTGGTAACTTTTCCAGCTGAGAACATTTCTAAAGAGCGTTGAGACCAAGGACCTTATTTCAACACTATTCCCAGCAGCTGAGGACTAAATCCTCATTTTTGAAGAGGAATCTGAGTGTCATGCAAATGTAGGGTTGGGGGCTGTCTTTGTTTTAAAATTTTTGATATTTTAGTCATGATGAATTCTTTGCATTAATTATCATTTAAAGCTATTACATTAAAATATTATGTTAATTACTAAGTTTTTTGGCACCCCCCCCCCAAATTTGCTTGATTCCCCTCACCTTAATCCCAGCCATGCCTCTGCTGGTTATGTGAACTAGTTAGCCATCCAAGAAGGCGAGCGGGCAGTACTGAGACGTTGCATGTGTGTATGCGTATGATGCCACAATATGCCTCCTGGATATATAAGCCAGGAGAATGCTCTCATCCTTCTGTAAGGGCACATGTACAAGGATGTGCCTCAGCAATGTGTTTATGGAGACAACACATTATGGGTTTATGCCCATCACTATGGCATGGTTAGTAAAACGGACTGGATGCAGCCCGTAGACTGAATACTAAGCAGCAGGTGGATGTAATGAATTAAAGGTACTACAAACATCAATATGCATAGATATTTAAAATATAGAGTAAGAAAGAGAAGTTGTATAACACCATTGTATTGTGAAAATTAAAAACAAAGATGCAAAATACTACAGAGGATACCTGCATTTTAAAGATGTAGAGCAAACACATTAGAATGAGTCCCCACAGAGTCAGGGAACGGGAGTGTAACGGGAGATGAAGGCTAACTATATAAAATAAAATAAAACCAAACATGAGAACAACCTATATGAGACAATGCCAACAACATTTAATGAAGGAAAATAATTAAATCCCTTGACTGTACTGAAGGGACCAAAATAAAAATAAATATGATTGATTTTTAAAATTTTGTAGCAAATTATGTTCTATGAAATGGTTTCAAATGTCTTTAAAGACTGTCTGCTTGCTGTTAAAGTTGTCATTCAGATTGGGTTTTAGGTGTGTCACAGCTGGTTCACCCCAGCTCTTCTGTAACAGATTGTCCATCCACCTCAACTGAATTTCAATTTCGTGTGTGACTCACTTTCCAGGCACTAATTTCTTTTCAAATGTTTGCAATACAGGTAAATATATATTGAATTAGCTGATTTACAAATCAGTGGATTAAGAGTTATATGATAAATGTATGATGCAATATGTAGATGATATGTTATAGAATGGTACATCTAAAACCTATGTAATTTTACTAACCAATGTCATCCCAATATATTTATTTTTAAAATTTTTAAAAAGAGATATACAAGAGGTGATGAACTGGAGTAAGACGTATTACAGTAGAGAAACCTGCTCTACCATTCATCCAAAATCCTTTACATCCAAAATACATGCAATCTAATTTGAAATATCAATGAAATTCTCATTCCTCAAAGTCATTGACCCAGAATATAAAAAAATGTGAAATATGCTGATCTTTGGTCACAGACATACAGCTAGACTAAACTAAAAGTAAGTTAAGCCCAAACCAAAGTAAAACTTCAAACTCATCAACTAATATTTCATGGAGATATTTTAAATGTGCTAGGAATAATTTCATCCAAAAATTAATGAACAATTATGAACAATGAAAAGAAACAGGTACATTGATAAAAAAAATAAAAAAAAAGGCAAATTTACTTGAAAAGCTGGCTCATCACTTGGAGATTTGATCTTCAGTGAATTGACCTGGAGTACAAGGGACTAATCGTTTCCTCTTCCCTCTTCACATTTGCCTTTGATATTCATCGGAAATGTGGGTTCCTGGATCGAAATACTGGGGGGTGGCATTGGGAGATGGGTGGTGGATTGGCCCCAGATTAATTCATCTTCAAGGACTGCCCCGACTACCAAATGGCAGAATTTCAATATATCCCCACCCCCCCAAACCTGATTGCAGGAAACCAAGTGGAAAAAATTAACCTTGGACTGAATCCAGTTCGTTTGCAGCTGCAGCTGAAGCGGCCTTTTTAAAAACACACATTTGATCACACCACTCCCCAGCTTAAATCATTTCAAGGACTCAGGATCAAGTTCCAACAGCATCTCTGGGCTTACAAGGCCCCTCACAATTGGCCTGCCTCTCCAACCGCAGCTGAAGGCCTCCCCTCCTCTCCACTCTCAGGTTCCCTACCTCCAGCTGTCCTCAGCTCTTAGTATTTCTTAGGTGCTCCATGGCTGGGGGCTTTTAGTCTTTATCCTTCCTGTTTCCTCTACCAGGAACACTCTCTTTCTTTTTTTAATATGCATGGTTTGATCTATTCTTTTCTATTCTTCTTTTTTATTTATTTGTTTAATTTTATTGTTACCATAAATTTATTGGAGTGACATTGATTGGTAACAATTAGATAGTTTCTGGATGTACAAGTCCACATCACATCACCCATGCATCGCATTATGTGCTCACCACCCAGAATCAGCTCTCCTTCCATCATCATATATCCGGTGTCCACTCCCACTTCCCCCTCCCCAACTCTCTCTCCCCCACCCCCAGGTAACCACCAAACTATTGGGTGTGTCCATAAGGCTGGTGCCCACTCCCACCTCCCCTCCTCACTCTCCCTCCCTCTTCCTCCCCTTTCCTCAGTAACCACCAAACTATTGAGTGAGGAACACTCTCTTTCTATACTTCTGATCCCTACATACCTACTTAGCTAGACTTTCAATCCTTAAATGCCTGTCAGCTAACTTGCATCACTCCCATTAGAGAATGATTTCTTTTGGGAGGACCTAAGTTAAGGAAACTACAATCAATACTACAGTACTGGGAGCTTGCAATAATCACAAAGTGAGCTTGCAATAATCTAGGCTTATTCATGTTGCCCCCATGGGACCAGGAGGCCAGAGGAACTGGCATAAATATGTTATTCATACCACTTTCTGTGCAATGAGTAATAAAGTCCTTTGTCTCTGACCCAGGAGTCTCATGACTTCCGTCAGCATCCATGAAACTGTGATAGGCTAATTTGTTGGTTTGTGAGTAGGGTAAAAACTCAGACCCTCTCAGTTCTTGACAATATAATATATCAATGTTAATTTCATTGTTTAGATGGTTTTGTAGTTTAATAGGATTATGTCCTTGTTTATAGGAAATACTACAATGTTTAGGGTGATGGGTCTTCATATGGGACAAATTACTATTAAGGCACAAAAAAAGGTTTTATCTGTACTTGCAACTTTTCTGTATGTTTGAGATTGTTTCAATTTTTTTTTTTTAAAGGTATATCAGTGCATTTAGGTAATATTAGCTGGATCCATCCAATAAAAAATTCTCCACCAACTTAAAAAAAAATAAACTTCATTTTTTAGAGTAGTTTAGATTCACAGCAAAATTGAGCAGGAGGTATAGATTTCACATAGAGCTCCTGCCCTATGTACACAGTCTCCCCCACTATCAGTATCCTGCACCAGAGTGGTACATTTTGTAGAAACAATGAACCTACATTGACACATCACAGTCATCAAAAGTCCATGCTTTACTTTAAGGCTCACTCTTTCTTTTTTTCTTTTTTGTATTTATTTTTATTGTTTTTGACAGAGACAGAGAGAGAGAGAGAAGGGGGAGGGCCCAGTGCAGTCTCCATAGCTGCCCATTATTAGTTTTTGGTATAGTTTCATTCACAAGTGGGTGTGGGGCCACACAGGGCAATGGGCCTCCTGAGTAGGAGGCACACCCCTTGAAGCTGGGGGCCTCCTACATGGGAAGCACTCTTTGCACGGGAGTCAAACAGAGGGCCTCCCATATGGGAAGCTCGACCTGGTGAGAACCAATCTGGGGGCACATCCCAGCTCATAATATGGGTCTGCACCATCCAAGGACAGGATTCAACTCTTGGATCCCAGGGCTGCAAGACGAGCATTCAATTCACTGAACCATCCTGGCTTCCCCTAGGGCTTGCTCTTGATGTTATATATCCTATAGGTTTGGAAAAATGTATAAAGACATGTATCCACCATGATGGAATCATACAGAGGAATTTCACTGCCTTAAATATCCTCTGTGTTCCACCTATTCATTCTTCTCCCAGTTCCCTAACTCCTGGCAATCACTGATCCTTTTACTTTTTCTGTACATTTTGCCTTCTCCAGAATGTCATCTAGTTGGAATCATATAGGGGAAGCTGGGATGGCTCAGTGGGTTAGGCGCTCACTTTGCAGCGCTGGGGACCGGGGATCGAGTCCCGGCCCCGGCCCGTGCGGAACCATGTGCTGAGCTGGGAGCTCCCCCAGTTCAGTTCTCTCTCTGTATCTATATCTGTATCTCTCTCTCTCTCTCCCTATCAAAAATAAATAAATAAATAAATAAATATTTAGTTGGAATCATATAGTATGTGGCCTTTTCAAATTGACTGCTTTCACTACTATGCATCTAAATTTTTCTCATGACTTTTGTGATTTGCTAGCTCATTTCTTTTCAGCACTGAATACTATTCTATTGTCTGAATATATCACAGTTATATTTATCCGTTCACCTGTTGGAAGATGTCTTGATTGCTTCCAAGTTTTAGCAATTATGAATAAAGCTGTAATAAACATTCCTGTGCAGGTTTTTGTGTGAATATAACTTTTCAATGTCTTTGGGTAAATACCAAGGAGTACAATTATTGGGTCATATGGTATGAGTCTGTTTCATTTTGAAAGAAACTGCCAAAATGTCTTTCAAAGTAACTGTACTGTTTTGCATTCCCAACAGCAGTGAAGGAGTATTTCTACTTCTCAACATCCTCTCCAGCAACTGATGCTGTCAGTGTTTGGGTTTTGGCCATTTTAATAGTTACTTAGTAATATCTCATTGCTGTTTTAATTTTTTTAATTTGATTTATTTCATTTTATTTTTTTATTGTTAAACTTATTGGGGTGACATTGGTTGATAAAATTACATTGTTTCCAGGTGTACAATTCTACATTACATTGTCTATACATCGCATTAAGTGCTCACCACCCAGAATCAGCTCACTTTCCATCACCATATATTTAATGCTCTCTCCCTACTCACCCCCAAGGTCTCCCACGCACCTCCCCCCTTACCCTCAGGTAACTACTAAACTATTGACTATGTCCATGAGTCTTTGTTTCTTTGTTCCTTTCAGTTTTATATTCCACCTATAAGTGAGGTCATATGTTTCTTGATTCTTTCAGTCTGACTTATTTTGCTTAATAAGATGTTTTCAAGGTCCATCCATGTTGTCACAAATGGCTGTATTTCATCTTTTCTTATTGCTGAGTAGTATTCCATTGTGTAAATGTACCACAATTTCTTTATCCTGTCATCTATCAGAGGACACTTTGGTTGTTTCCACGACTTGGCCACCATGAACAGTGCTGCAATGAACATTGGGGTACATGTATCTTTGTGGATTAGGTTTTCAGGTTTTTGGGTAGATACCCAGAAGAGGGATTGCTGGGTCATATGGCAATTCCATGCCTAGTTTTTTGAGGAATCTCCATACTGCCTTCCACAGTGGTTGTACCAATTTACATTCCCACCAGTAGTGTATGAGGGTTTCTTTTTCTCCACAGCCTCTCCAGCACTTGTTATTCCTTGTCTTGTTGATTATAGTCATTCTAACAGTGTGAGGTGGTATCTCATTGTGGTTTTTATTTGCATCTCCCTAAATGGTAGTGATGTTGAGCAATTTTTCATGTATCTGTTGACTATTTGTATGTCTTCGGGGGAGAAATGTCAGTTCACGTCTTCTGCCCATTCGTTAATTGAATCGTTTGTTGTTGTTGTTGAGTTGTATGAGTTCTTTATATATTTTAGACATTAGCCCCTTATCAGAGGCATTGTTTTCAAATATTTTCTCCCATTCCTTTTTATTTTGTTGATGGTGTTCTTTGGTCTGCAGAAGCTTTTTAGTTTGATATAGTTCCTTGCCTTTGGGGTCAAGTTCATAAAGTGCTCTCTGAGCCCAAGGTCTGTAAGTTTAGTACTGATGTTTTCTTCTATGCATTTTATTGTTCTGGGTCTTATGTAGAGGTCTTTAATCCACTTTGAGTTAATTTTGGTACAGTCCAGATTTACTCTTTTGCATGTGATTTTCCAATTTTCCCAGCACCATTTACTGGAGAGGTTTTCTTTTCCTCATTGTATATTTTCTGCTTCTTTGTCAAAAATTATCTGTCTGTATATTTGTGGGTTTATTTCTAGGTTTTCAATTCTGTTCCAGTGGTCTGCATGTGTTTCTCTGATGATACCCAAGCTGCTTTGATGGTTGACGTTTTGTAGTATAGACTAAAGTCCGGGATCGTGATGCCATCGGCATTATTCTTTTTTGGAGGATTGCTTTGGTGATTTGACTCGTTAATGACATGATTTTGAACATCTTTTTATATGCTTCTTTGTCTTCTATATATCTTCTTTGGTGAGGTATCTGTTCTGGTCTATTGTCTATTCTTTAATCAAGTTGTTCATTTTCTTACTGTTACTTTTTAAGTTTGGTGTAAAAGCAATTGTAGTTTTGGATTGTGAGTTTTGAATCATTATCTCTAGGCCCAAACACATCTTTATTAATCAAAATAGGAACCATTTCAATCAACATACTTTTGCCAACAAGAAATAAATTTGTCTTTCTGTAGGGTAAAAATTCATGCTTCAGGATGTGAGAAACTCTTGTAAAGCATTTTCTGCATCCTGCTGGTTGTGGAAGCATTTTCCCTGTAAAAAGTTGTCAAGGTGCTTAAAGTGGTAGTCAGTTGACAAGAAGTCAGGTGAATACAGCGGATGAGGCAAAAACTTCATAGCCTAATTCATTCAACTTTTGAAGCATTGGTTATGCGATGTGCAGTCTGGCTCTGTTGTGGAGAAGAATTGGGTTCTTTCTGTTGACCAGTACCAGCTGCAGGCATTGCAGTTTTCAGTGCATCTCATTGATGTGCTGAGTGTACTGCTCAGATGTAACAGTTTTGCTGGGATTCAGGAAGCTGTGGTGGATCAGACCAGCAGCAGACCACCAGTGACTATGACCTTTTTTGGGTGCAAGTTGGGCTTTGGGAAGTGCTCTCGAGCTTCTTTTCATCCAACCACTAAGCTGGTCTTCACTGGTTGTGGTATAAACTCTACTTTTCATCACATGTCAGAATCTGATGGAGAAGTGGTTTGCTGTTGTTGCATAGAATAAGAGAAGATGACAAGTTCAAAATGATAATTTTTTGTTTTTTTTGGTCAGCTCATGAGGCACCCACTTAACAAGCTTTTTCAACTTTCCAATTTGCTTCAAGTGCTGACTGACTGTAGAATGGTTGACATTGAGTTCTTGGGCAACTTCTCATATAGTTGTAAGAGGATCAGCTTTGATGACTGCTCTCAATTGGTCATGGTCAACATCCAATGGCCAGCCACTACACTCCTCATCATCAAGGCTCTTGTCTCCTTTGCAAAACTTCTTGAAGCACCACTGCACTGTATGTTCATTAGCAGTTTCTGGACCAAATGCATTGTTGATATTGTGAGTTGTCTCCACTGCTTTATGATTCATTTTGAACTCAAATAAGAAAACGACTCAAATTTGCTTTTTGTCTAATATCATTTCCATAGTCTGAAATAAATACAAAATAAACAGCAAGTAATGTCATTACTAAAAAAACATAAAGTGAAAAATGTGCATTAAAATGATGTATAACATAACCACATTTATTTAAGAATATATTCCAATATCAAACAACAAATTTCAACAATGCAAAAACTGCAATTGCATTTGTACCAAGCTATTGTGGATAATAGTTCTTTATCAAATATGTCTTATGCAAATGCTTTTTTCACAGTCTGTTGCTTGTCTTATTCTCTTGACCATTATCATTTTACTTAATATTTTTGACATCCATTGAAAATTTTGGTCTAGACCCATCATTTCATTAGAGATTTCAAAAATGATGATTTTATAATTCAATTATTCCTTCTGAATTTATTAGCTGTGATTCTTTGTAAAAATAACTTTTTCTCATCAACTATTTTGTTGCCCTGAAATGAAGTTTATACAGAAAAAGCAGGATAAAGTGATTGACTTGGCTCCTTTATTTTCAAAGTACTGATTTGCTGCCCTAAAAATTAACCGAAGAAAATTATTTGATTGTTTGCTTCACATGAGCTTATAATTTTTATGCATTTAATGTTTTCAGTCCATTGAAATCATTATTCCTTTTGATGTTTCAATTGCCTATCTCAGACCAGAGTAAGTCCCTTCAAGATTAATCAGGTGTCTTTTTAACATGATTTTATTATTTTCTGTATTGATTCCTTGCTTTGGGCATAATAAGATATTACATGTTCATCTTGGACGTTTCTTGCCCAGACCTGAAATCAGTCATTTCTCTAAGGAGAGCTGATGCCCTTTAGTGGAAAACTGGTATCTAAGAGCTACTGGGTTGTCAGTTCCAGGCTTTTCAGTGGACAGAGTTAGGACAGATGCATCAAATCATGAGTTCCCGCTGGTATTTACAAGGTTTACGTAACTTCTTTGATTTCATCCTTTTCTCATATACTAAAAGCCTTGGTTCCTAACACTTTTAAGACAACCATTTAGTTATCATATACTGCACTATACCATACTCACACTACGTCTATACCATAATGGTTTCAAAATAACAACACTCCAATAAAACACTAAATCTTAGTAATGCCAAGTTTACTCCATGCAGTGGTGCTCATTTGTCCTTAGAGTAAATTTTACTAGAGATGTGCAGTAGAAACAGTGGATTTCATAATCACTTTTTAGGGTGACCAAATGCCTTGGTTTGCCCTAGACTAAGGGGTTTTTCCAGATCTGTATTAAAATCTGGAAAGTCCTGATCATACCAGGAAGGTTGGTCATCCTACTCGAAGTAATTCTCTGGTTAGCCACCAGCTTGACATAGAATTAAGTTCATTTGTTTCAGATTGCTCTTAATTTTTGAGAAATTCCTCTTTAAATTATTTTCTTATATAAAGCATTTACGTTGTTCAAAAGTCAAAACCATGTGATGAGTTTCCTTCAGAGAAGTCCAGTTTCTATTTCAATCTCCATTTTATTCCTTCTCTCCCTCTAGAGATATCATTTTTATTAGTTTTTCACTTGCTTGTTTGTTTATTCTATTATTATTTTTTTATAAATGTAAGCAAGTACATGTAGTGATATCTCCCTGCCGTACACAGAAAATAACATTCCGTACATGGTATTTTTATACACTGTTTTTTAAAGGGTTTCCTTTTACCTAAATAATCACACTTACCATCCTCAGAATGCCCTAAACTCAAATTCCAAAATTGGGAGAAAAAAAAAATCCATCTAGTCACAGACTAAGCCAGGTACACTGAGAAGAAAATCCCAAATTTTCTCTGCACACCATGCCTCTAGCATTACCTCCCCAAACCCAAATAGCTCTTAAAAATGCTTGCTGAGCTCACACCGAGGGCCTGTGGAGATTTAATAAAATGATGAGTCTCAGGTAGTGAGAGGAATTGCCTTTAGTTTCCAGCTACTGAGGATGGGACACAGGTGATGAGAGGACAGCAGGAAGGGCCCCGTGGTTGGGTTCAGGGTTGCAGTTTCAGTGCACGAAGTGAATCACACGTGGGCTGCGCAGCCTTCTGGCGGGGTTGGGCACATGACACGAGTTAGGAGCGTGTGAGGGCTGCTTGCTGCTCTGTGTGACATTCTACACAGGAGCTCTTCGTACACTGTGTGCTCCATAGCATCCTAGGAAAGAGTTTAGGGGTAGGAAGAGGAGTGATTTATGAGAGCCAATGATTTCCTTGAGTGTAAGAGTGGAACAGGCTTCCCCTTTTCATTTCTGAGGAGCCTGCTCACCTCACAGCACGTTGGACCGTGCAGCCTGTAGGCTGAGCACAGGCCATCTGTGGCGCTCTCGGCCTCGCTGCTGTGCTTTGCAGGCCCACACTACTGACTAGCCACCTGGAGTAGTTTAAGGGGCACCACAGCTGCCTGCTTTCTCACGCTTCTTTCCTTTCAAGATTTGCTACCTTATTCTACTCTTGGGGGTGGAGGGAACTCTCTTCTGGGCTTCTTTTGACAACAGAAAGAGGACCTCATCTCTCGAAGATCACCCTTTAAAAGCACTTTTGATAGTAGGGAGAAGGAGATAGAGAAGTGTTAGCCAAATCCAGTAGAAAATTCAGAGCCCAGGAGACTGACTGCATGGATTTACATCCTGCCCCCGGAATCCTCTAGATCAGGCCTGGGCAGACTTCTTCAGCACAAGAGCTATTTTCTCCACATGTCAGGGTTCACAAACTATTTATTTTATTATTCAGGCAGTCACCCCCAAATTGCTTGCAGGGACCATGGGCAGCTTACTCATCTTTTCTGTGCCTCGGTTTCTCACTTGTAAAATAGAAAAACTCATACCCCTATAGTGGGTTGGAAAGTGTCTTCCAAAAGATATGGCCACCCAGAACCTCAGAATGTGATCTTATTTTCACTAAGGGGCTTTGTAGCTATAACTAAAGATCAAGAGATGAGATCATTCTGGATTTAGGCTGGGACATAAATACAGTGACCACTGTCCTTAGAAGAAGAGGAAAGGGAGATTTGAGAAACAGAAACACAAAGGAAGAGCCATGTGAAAACAGAATTAGAGATCTAAGTGATGCATCTACAAGCTAAGGAATACCAAGGATTGCCAGCAACCAGCAGAAGCTAAAAGGAAGGCACAGAACAGATGCCTTGATTTTGGATTACTGAACCCCAGAACTGTAAGAAAAGAAATTTCTGTTGTTTTAAGCCAAGTCAATGGTAAATAGCTACAGCAGCCCTAGGCAACCAATAAAAAAAAAAAGCCTGTCAGTGGTGCACGTAGTAGGAACTCAATAAATACTGGCACTTAAAATAAGAGGCAGAGAAGAGAGTATATCAGTTGGATTAGAACAGTGGGAAAAAGCAAGAATCAGGTAGGGAAGACAAACTTTTCAAGTTTTTCTAAGACTGTCCGTTCATTATGTGCTGCTGCTTAAATATGCAAAGAAGAATAGGACCTGATTCTTGACTCCCAGGAGCTTATGATTTAATTGGCAAAAAGCACATAAATAGAAAATCTCCCTAAAGTATGCCTATCACGTTATGAACTGACGACAGTCAAAGGTTTATCTCTAGTGTAGACTTTTGAACTCTAGAATTCCGAAACCGTATGAAGCTGGGTTGGAACTCCTCATCCTCATCTTTCTAGGTGAATTTGGGTAAATTACTCATATCCGTGCATCCCTGTTTTCTTCTGTGTAAAATAAGCTGAGGAATATTTGCTTCTCGTGTTTTTAATTGAGAACACGTATTTCAGGCACCCAGCCTGGTGCTTGACGTGTGGATGTCTTTAGAAACGTCAGTTCTTTTGACTCCTATATCCAAATTCTTATGGGATATCCAATAGGAGCTTCAAATTTAGTATGTCCCAAGGTAACCTTGTTTAAGCACTTCTTGCTTTGAAACCTGCACTTCCCCTTAATCTCTTGATCCAATTAGTGGTGTTTGTTACTACTCCACTCAGTTTCCCAAGCCGTAACTTAGAATTCTTAGATGCTTCCCTTTTCTTAGACCTTGCATCCTGATACAGAGCCACTGATGGGACCCTCCAAGCACTCTCAATTCTCTCACATTCTTGCCAGCTCTGCAGCCTCCGCCTTCATTCAGGCAGATAACATTTCTCCAAGTCCTTCCACGCATCTTCCTGCTCAAACCTAACAACTACACCCGGGCTCCCAGCTGCTAGTCCTTCCTCTGCTTGATCACGAGACCTAGAGTCTTCAAATCTGATCTGTTAATTTGCTGTTTTAAATCTTCCAATTGTTCTTGATAAGCTACATGGAGCACAGATTAGGACCAGCATGGACCACACAGGAGTCTTAAAGCTGATGTGCTAAATCTTATATATTCACAAGGTGGGTGAGACAGGAAGAGACAGAAGGTAAAACAGGACAGCCAGATTTAGATTCCCTGTCACACTTGTCCTGTGCCTGTGGGGCAGAGTCTTGAATTAACTGTAAGGAATAGTGCTGTATAAGAGTTCAAGCAAGATTATCCTCTGCTCTCTGAGACAGAAGCAGTCCCGGTTCAGTAAAGTGAGCAGGGGAGTTTTCTCAAGTTAGAAGGCTGTTGTGATCTTTCCGATTCTCTGAAGCCTTGGGTTTCAGAAGGACAATTCACTCTGTCTCAGCCGCTCACTCTGGACCTATTTTTCTCTAAAATCTGCTCGATTGGAGAAATAAATAGAGCCCCTAGACTTGGGCTGAATTCAGCTTGTCTCTTACCAATAGCTTATACTTAAAAAAAAAAAATTGTAAAACAAGACAATCAGACTTAAAAAAACAAACAACAACTAAAAAAAAACAAAACAAAAAACTCAACAATAGTTCTGTCAGGAGACCTCTAAGCCCTGGTGTTCATTACTGCCCATTGCTTAGACCCTGACCTCGATTCTGTTCTCCTGAGCACCCCAACTACCATCAAGCTGGAAGGAGGGCACGATGACACTATAGCTTAGGGACACTATAGCACTGTATCTCAGTTTAGTTCTATTTAACAATGGAACTTAGCTTAAACCTTTCCTGCTAGCTTTTTTTTTTCTTTGGGTAACAATAGCTGATGTTCATTGAGTTCTTAGAATGGCCAAGCTGTTTTAAATGATTATGAGTGTTGATTTTCATAAGATTGCTATGAGGTATGTAATAACATCATTCCTATTTTAAGATTAGAAAATTTTTACAATGAGATGTACAGTAACTTGCAAAAGATATTAATAGTTAAGTGAAAGAGCTGAGATTTGAATCAAGTGGTATTGCTTAAAACCCCTCTGCTAGCTTTTAATGACACAAACATTTATGAGTTGTCAGCTGTACATTCAGTGAGAAGTAAAGAAAATACTTTCCTGCCATTTTCCAATCTTCTCTGCAAAGAACATTCCAACCACAATTCTTGCAGTTTTCCAAACACATCGTAGTGTTTTAGCCTCAGGGCATTTGCATGTGCTACTCTGTATTTAAAATGTCTTTGATTGTCTTTTTCCAGTAGAATGTAAGCTCCAAAGGAAACAGGTCTAGAATAGCGCCTGGTGCCTAACAGGTTCTCAATAATTCTTTTTCTCCATCTTTTTTTGTTGTTGTTTTTAAGATTTATTTTGTTTTGACAGAGAGAAGAAGGAGGGCACAGAGCAGTTTCCATAGTTGTACATCATTAATTTTTGACATAGTTTCATTCCACATAGGTGGGTGGGGGTGGCACAGGGCTGGGGTCATCCCTTATGGGAAACATACCTCAGTTCAGTATATGGGGCCGCATAGGTGGGGGACAGGCAGGACTTGATCCTTGGACCCCAGGGCTCCAATGTGAGCACTCAATCCACTGAACCATCCCGGTTCTCAATAATCATGTACTGAAAGAATGATGCTCTTCCTTATGTTTGGAATATACTCCCCCTTACCTGCCTGGGCAACTCTTATGTATTCTTCATAGGCTGACCAGATATACCGTTTTAAATGGGACAGAAAACAATGGTACTGTCTCATTTCAAATGGTACCTATGGTCAGCCTACTGATACCTTGAATTTAGACCAGTGAGGCTAGGCTGACCATACGCGGTGTTTGAAATGGGACAGTATTGACTTTTTCTGTCCCATTTAAAACAGTACCTCTGGTCAGCCTAAGGCCTAAGCATCTGTACTGCCTCTGACAAATTTCTGTGATCCTGCCTCAGCCCCACCTCTCCTAACTCAATCCCTCTTGTAGGGCCTTGAGGTTTTGTCAATATTCCTCCAGGAGTGCACATATCATGTCATTTACAATGGCACCTTTGCAAGCCTGTCTCCTCGAGCAGACCATCAATCACAGGAGGCAGGGGCCAAGTCCCACTGACTGAGGGCCCAGTTCCTGGTATAGGAACAGCCACTGAGCGCCATTCACAGAGAATGTTTGTGGAAACAGAAAGGAGAGCACCCAGCTCAGTCTGGAGGGTGTGGGAAGGTAGGGTCAGAGGATTGCTGGGAGAGGAAAGGTTAGGAGAAGAGAGATTGGAGATGAGTCTTTAAGGGAAGCAAAAGGACATTCCCAGAATGACAAAGCATTCCAAGGCCTACTCCAGGATCTTTGGAGAAAAGTACTACTACTGACTACTGGCTGGCCATACTGAGTTTTCAAAGGGGATGAGAGGTTGACAGCACCACCTAAGGAGTCCTCTGTGTTCTCCACCCAGAGCCAACAGCCATCCCCAGGAAGCCTGGGTCAGGAGGGTAGAACGAGAACATGCAAATTGCTATTCCAGTGGCAGTTTTGCCTGCCAGCAATTTCTGAGGCCACACAATAGAAGGTTCTAAATAGATGGTTTCAAGTATCCACAGTATAATGAGATCAAGACTCCTAGACTGCCAGTATGTTGCACAACAGGAAAAATATCACTTATGGCAGGCTCATGAATCTTATTTGCATAAAACTATGAACCTGAAAGCATGTACTCCCGTTGCAGTAAAAACCCAAAAGGCCTCTCTTAGTTTTTGTTTTTCTTGATGGTAGCATCAAGTGAGTGAGCCTTCATGAGCAAAGATTTCTTTCAAACCAAAGGAGGATACTTGTAATGAATCCCTAAATATATGAATGCATTCATTCAGACATCTCCTTTCATGTTCTTATGAGTAGGATATAAAGCCTTTACATAGGCAATAAGGCCTTGCCACTTAGACTGTTTATAAACCTTAAATCCCTGCACACCTGCTGACACACCTTTCAAACCCCACCTTCGTATGCCCCCACCCACCCAGGCACAAAGCATTACACACATATGTGCTCAGTACATCCAGAGTGTGTGCACATCTACAGAGCCAGTTCGAGTGCCGCAAATGTTCTAATGCACTCATTCCCCGGGACTGATCCTTAAACTCACAAGGGCACAAGTCAGTGATATATTTAGAGGAAAACTCCCCTAACAGGGTCAGGTGAACTTTTTCATAAGTAAATTCAGGGAGTTGAATTTGATGATGTTTGAAGTTCCTTCTAACATTTTAGAATTCTCCATTTCCTTCTATCTGCTCCCTCCATACTTTCGAACTTTACAATATGGCATAGAGTTTAGCAAAGACTCGGTGTAACATTTCATATGTGAGGGCCTTCCTGGGCCTTAGCCGGGCACTGGCTTTTCTGCCAGAGCCCTCCAAGTCTTGGTTTTAAGGTGCTAGTTGCTCCTGCATTTATAGAGTTGAAGAAATATAAAATAAATTTAAATCCTATTCTGGACACTTAAGATAATGCCCTTCATGAATATTTCTTCAAATGTGTCCTCAAAAGCCCTTAGTTTAACTGACTAATGGTGAGGACTAGAGGGCTCCAGTATTAAGGGGGACAATTCTGGACCTCAGAGGTAGTTAGGACCATAGCAAACTGCATTGCAAGGTTTGTCATTTTATATGAAACTTGCACATTTAAAATATTAGCAACTAAATCAAATTTAGAATATTTTACATTCCAAACAAAATACGTTGGTGGGCCAGATCTGGACGCCCATGGGATTTGTGCACAAGGCCAGAGTAATTAAAGACATTTCACCAGTGGTGGGGTCTAAGGGCCAGTTCTGGGCAAAGGATGTGGGGACACTCATATAATCCACGAAAGGAAGACAAGTCATAAAACTCATAATTCCCCTAAGTGGAGAAAACTAAGAATATTTGGAATAATGAAAAGGCTTGACTTCTCTGGAAAAATTGTATGGTCAGGGTCTAGGAACACATGTTGTTGCAAAATATATATGCCTGTGGTCAAGATGATATACCATGAGCCACTCAGGGTAGGGGGAAAAGAAACTCCCTTCTTTAGGAATGCATGGAACTTCAAAGAAATGGCTTCTAGTGTATACCAGGAGAAGAGAATGAAGTTCTAAAAAGGTGACAGTAAATTATAACACTGAGTTACAGAAAGAACTACAAACTGAGTAATGCTTTAAGGATGCCAGATTAAAAAACACAAATCTGGTTAGTAACAACTTAATTATAGGCAATTCATGTCCCAGGAGTGTCCCTATCACTGGAGTTGAAGACTTGTTTCTTTTAAATGGTGGGTTGATAATGTTGTTGATCATAGATGGGAAAGGGATATTACAAATGAAGTGTGTTGGTGAATCAATGTTTTCTGATCACTTACTATGTGCCATACCCTGTGTGGATGCTTCACAAATGATAAGTGCTTTTGCTATTCACACATCCTTAGGAGATAGGTAATTCTTATCATCCCCATTTTACATATGAGGAAACTGAGGCACAGCACAGGAACATGACTTATCCAATGTCAGAGAGGTAATAATAAGGGAAGATTGGAATTTAAGCCACTCAGTGTAATAAAAATGGCAGCTAACATGTCTACCCTCCTCCCAGGGATCTTAGTTGTAACCTCTGTTTTTAGAGGTCTGTGAAGATTAAATGAGATGGTGTGTAGAAACACATAACACACTGATCTGCCAAATAAGTGCAATTAGTAGTCGTTATTGATAAAAGTAACTGGATCTGGCATTCAGAAGGCTCTGGTGACTATAAGAGTGATAGAAATGAGGAGGGGTAGAGACAGATTTCAATGAACTACGAAGTAACTGAAGATGAAAAAGAGAAATAGGTAGTGCAGACTACTCCACAGAAAAGTTGGTGTTTGAACATCGATTTTAAGAAAGCTGATTTACCACGATTGCTATGGACTGAACTGTGTACTCCCCAACTCATGTGTTGAAGACCTAACCCCCAAAGTAATGATATTTTGGTGGTGGTTAGGTCATGGGGGTAGAGCTTTCATGATGGGATTATTGTCCTCACATAACAAGAAACACAAGAGAGATCCCACTTTCTTTTAACACCTAATGACACAATAAGAAGACAGCCACCACCTTCGAGCCAGAAAGAGGGCTCTCATCAACACCAAATCTGTTTGGCACCATGATCCCGGACTCTCAGCTTCCAGACTGCAAAATAAATGTCTGTTGTGTAAATCCACCATTCTATGGTATTCTGTAACAGCCTCAGCTGATTAAGACAAAGCCTCTAAGGGAAAGTGGTATGAAAGGCAAGGGTGTGCCGGTAAATAAAGAATGGCCCCCAGGTCTTGGAGGCAAAGGTATCAGGAACCCAGAGGAGAAGTTCAGCCATGGAAAGGGGTAAGGATTCTCTTTTCCTGAAGCAGGGGAAAGAAGAGAATGGGTGGAAGGTGCTGGTATATTGTGATGTGGAAGAAAAAAAAAATTGAGGGACTAAATTTGACCTAATCCCAATGAAAGTGGAGAAGAGGCCCCTGCTGTCAGTGAGGAGAGAAGCAAAGGTGCTGGGCGTGGAGGAGATGGGAAAGGGCGGCAATCCATAACCATGACAACCACACACCTCAGATTTGGGGGCAGAGTCCTATTTCAGTATCCTCTTCCATTACCTCCCATAAATACATTCATATGGATGTGGATACTTGCCAGACCTTATTCCAAATTTGGGGTTAAAAAAAATTTTTTTTAAGTCCTTCCAACCAGAGCTGAATAAAAGTAATGGTGAGCAGCTTAAATCAGAACTGAGATTAGATTGAGCGAATGTGCACTGAAATCTTTCAGTACTGGCTGACTCTCTAGCTCCACAGGACAGTCCAGAGAACCAGAACCAGGGAAGGGTAGGCACGGAGGCCATGGTGGAAAACCAAACGATTGGAAGATTCTATAGCAAAGAGGGGAAGGCAATTGTAGCAATGAGACCATCTCTTTTGCTGTCTTGATTCAAAGCAAAAAAAGTGCTTAACTTATATCCAAGATTTCTCAAAAGGTATTCCCCATGACAAAATAAACTTATTAAAAATTAGCATATTAAAGGCTCTGAGAAGTTCTTCACTGAATAAACTTTGTGTCAAAAAATGGGCTGGGGGGGCATTTTAATAGAACTGCTCTCTAAGGATTGTGGTGGTGCTGAGTCTGGGAGGGGCCTGCTTAAAGATTAGTAGGTGGTCCCTAAATGCCCACTATGGAGAGTGGGGTTTGTAACTACAGGACTTTTGTTTTACAGCATAATATGCGATCATTTGTGGCCTACATAAAAATTTTCTGGACAATGAACAGAAAACTAGATATGAATGAGACTAGGACAGGCAAGTGGACTTCTACATGGGCCAGGAATGGAGGATCTTGGAAAAAAGGTATATCTAATGAGGATATTTAAGTAGTTTGCTATGGGCGTGGAGGATAAGTCTTCTCCTTAGGAATTAATCTTTTTTCTTAAAAAGATTCAGCAAATGGGGATGCCAGGATAGCTCAGCAGTTGAATGCTTGCCTTACAATCACAAGGTCTGGGGTTCGATTCCCAGACCTGGCCCATGCAAACCCCACATGCTAAACTGTGGTGCAACTGGTAGCCACTGGGATGGCTCAGCAGTGAAGGTTTTCAACTCCCATGAGGAAGGCTCCCAGTTCAGTTCCTGCCCTGTGTAGCCCCACGTCTACCTGTGTGGAATAAAACCATGTTACAACTAATGATGTACAACTTGGCCTTCCCTGCTTTTCTCTCTCTCTCTCTCTCTCTCTCTCTCTCTCTCTCTCTCTCACTCTCTCTCTCTCTCTCTCTCAACTTCTCTCAAACAATAAAATAAATATTTAATAAAAATATTCAGCAAAAATTGAAAATAATTAAATCACAAAAATGACTGTATGTAATTAAAAATTTCTTGTGTGGAATGCCATTATGTGTGGAGTTGAGATGGTACCAGCATATAAAGATCAATGTCCAAATGGGTTACATCTGTTCAACCCAGTATTTCCCAAACTTATTTGTCCAAGAACCTGTTTTCTTGTCTTATATGCCTATTAACAGCTCAGAATTAGTTTTCCTCAGATTCAAATTTGGGAACCACCCTGGTTTTACTCATTCTTCTTTCACACAATCTGGCTAAAGCAGCATGTTTGAGAAAGTTCTCAATTTGACTTCTGACATGGGAAAAAAAAAATAAGAATGACATTTAAAATACCTAATAAGTCCAGCATGAGTTTCAGTAAATGAGAGTGGATGACTGTCAACCCAAAACATTCAAACTGAATGTCAGCCTTACAAAAAATCCCGCTCTCTTCTCAGGCTAAATGTAATTCTTATGCTGGAATTTAGACTTGATTCTTAATAGAATTGGAATGGTCCATGGTCATCTTATTCTTTAGCTTCCTCCTGTACAGAAGAGGAAAGTAATGGCTGGTTGGTAACAGTGGGTCTGAAACTCCAATCCATTAATGGTGAGGCACATCAGCAGTTACTGTGTCAAACGTGGGAAATAAATAACTGCTAGATATCCTAAACCAAAACCATCCAATGCTGCCCTCTTCCTCGCCCCTCTCCCCGCCTACCATCTGTTTTGGATGTACAGTTGTACATAAACACTGTACTTAGGAACAAGACTGTGGCACTTAGGCATTGCCTGGGTATGGAAGAAGGGACTCTTTTGACCTGTATAGTTAGGCTAGGATAGTCTGCAGTAATAAATAGACCCAAACAGGTTATGGCTCAATACAACACAAGCTTATTTCTTGCTCACATGTCAGTCCATAGTGGTTCCAGTTGTGGGGAGCAGCGGGTACTAGGGACTCTTCATTTATTCAGGAACATAGGCTCATGGCAGTTCTGGCACCTTCAACTTATAGGCTCTATGCCTGCCCAGGGTATGTCCATCTCAGCAGGATGGAGGAGGACATGTGGAAGCTTATGAACTAGACCGGAAGTATCACACATCACTTCTGCTCCATTACCATTGGTTAGAACTCAGTTACGTGGCCACAAGAGAGGTTGGAAAATGAAGTTCAGCTGTGAAACAAGGAAAGAAAAGAAAGACATTTTGGTGAACAGGTCCTTTGACCCTTATCTTCGCATGAATTTATGAAGCATGGCGATTTAAGACAATAGCCTCCCTTTCTACGACTGTGTGATAAAATAAAAAGAAACAACAAGTAGGTTTATAGGTGTCTTTTTCACTCCTATTAATAATATTTCTGGTATCCTGGGCTGTATTTAGGATAACAACTGATAAATACTGATAGTAAGTTTAAAGATGTATTGTTATTGTTTTTGACAGAGAGAGAGAAAGAGAGAGAGAGACAGAGAGACAGAGAGAGGGGGGAGGGCCCAGAGCAGTCTCCATTATTGTACATTATTAGTTTTTTATAGTTTCATTCCACAGGTGGGCTTAGAGCTGCACAAGGCAGAAACTGGGCTGGGGGCCTCCCCCATGGAATGCACACCTCTGCCAGCTGGGGGCCTCCCACATGGGAAGCATGCCAGGGTCAGGAGCCAAGCCAGGGGCTTCCCACATGGGATACTTGCTCCAGCGAGAACCAAACTGGGGACATACTCCAGTTCAGCATATGAGTCTGCACAGACCTGGACCAGAACTGGATCCTCAGACCCTGGAGCTGTAAAGCAAGCGCTCAACCTGCTGAGCCATCCCAGCATCCCCGATAGTAAGTGTACAGTGCTTCTCCAAATCCTTATAGTTCCAATAGCCTCTCTCCTTTCTTTCCATTTTGTGACTGAAAGATAAGTACAGGATACTGGAAAGCCTATTGGTGTGACAGACAGAAGGTTTAGGTTAAAACTCTTCTACTTCCTAACTGTATAACCTAAGGCAAGCCACTTAACTTCTTGGAGCCCGCTACCCCTTCATTATACATTTAAAATGCACATTTCAATCTGGAAAAATATGACCTCACTTATAGGTGGAATATAAAACTGAAAGTTACAAAGACACAGAGACCTATGGACACACTCAATAACTTGGTGATTGCCTGAGGGAAGGGGAGGAGAGGGGAAGGAGAGAGGGAGGGGTGGTGGGAGAGGGCACCAGCATTACAAACACACTCAATGGTTTGGTGGTTACCTGGAGAAGGTGGAGAAGGGGGGAGGGAGAGTGGGAGGGGAGGTGGGAGAGGGCACCAGCATTATGGACACACTCAATAGTTTGGTGGTTAACTGGAGAAGGGGGAGAAGGGGAGAGGGAGAGTTGTGGGGGGAGGTGGGAGTAGGCACCAGGTATATGGTGGTGGAGGGGGACCTGATTCTGGGAGGTGGGCACATAATGCGATGCATGGGTGATGTGATGTGGACTTGTACTTCTGGAAACGACCTAATTGTTACCAACCAATGTCACCCCATTAAATTTAACAATAAAATATAATTTAAAAAAAACACAATAAAATGCACATTTTAACTACCCTGGGACATCTGACCACAGAAAGTCTAAATATCTCTTCCATTTCCCATGTATTTTCATATTAGGACCCTTCTTGAAAGGTCTACTTCATCAGAGAATTGGCATTGTTCATGTAGGTTGACCAGTGCTCTGTTTGGGGCTGGGGGTGAAGGGGAAGGAAAGCTAACTCAAACTTGCCATCAAAGAACACACTTGAACAGGGCTATTTCAGTGAGTCATCTATCTCTTCCTGAAAGTTAATAGAAAGGCCAGTTTTTCCCTAAACTTAGTATTTTCTTTTTGACCATCTCCAAGCCACTGGTATTCTGTCTAATTTTGCACTCATTTTGTATTTGAGTCAGTTCCTAAATTTAGGTACAATGCAGGTCATAGACTAGGAGGGCAGGATTACACACAGGAAAATTAGTGAAACTGGTGAAATATCATAAACTCAGGGTACATATTTATTTTCCAAAACACATCAACTTTAGAATAAATATTTTTGCACTTGTAGTATCAGTGATTTATATATATATTTTGTATTAAGAATATAGCACTGATTTAATAAGAATACAAATAAATACTTTAAATATTATTTCCATGTCTTCAACCACCATAGTGGGAATTGAGAGGAAAGGGTGTGGTAAAGTTGTTATACTACAATATTGTTTTTCTCCCAAGAGATTCTAACAATTGTGCTAATAATGCAATTTGTGCTGGGAAAAGTGAGGTGATTCCCAAAATGTCTCAATTTAATAAATTTAAAAAAAACCAAGGCCAGTGTGAGGAGAGGGAATGGGTGTGGGGGATCATGGAGGAGGATTCAAGTATATGGTGATGGGGAAAAAAAAGAAAAAAAAAACCCAAAATAATTGACTTTGGTAGTAGCCCATGATGCAACACACAGATAATGTATTGTAGAATTGTATACCTGCAACCTATGTAATTTTACTAACCAATGTCACCCCAATAAATTTAATTAAAAAAAAACAACAAAAAAACTGAGGCCAGAAGAGATACATTCACACTTGTCAAATATTATGTACAGAAAAGCCAAAATATGGACTCAGATTTTCTGACATCCATTCTGTAGTTTTATTTACTCATCCATATACTTATTCATTCACTTACTCTTTTATTTATTCAGAAAATACTATGGACACAGCAGTAATATGAGCTGTGAAGAACACCAAAGAAATGGAAGACAATTCTCAAAGTTAAAAATCATAATCTAGGGGAAAGCCGGGACGGCTCAGCGGGTTGAGCGCTCGCTTTGAGGCCATGAGGACCGAGGATCGAATCCCGGCTCCGGCCCAGGCAGGACCCACGTGCTGAACTGGGGAGTTCCCACAGTTCGGTTCTCTAACTGTCTCTGTCTCTGTCTCTCTCTCTATCTGTCAAAAAGTAAAATAGAAATAACTATGCAC
>PVKE010025505.1:0-22999 GCA_004027555.1 Craseonycteris thonglongyai | reverse complement strand
AAATGATAGGTTCGTTTTCTCTTATTTGGTCCACTCATTTTAGGACTAAAAAAATAAAAATAAAAATAGTTATAGAACTACAATATCATATCAAATTGCCACCATAATAATAGATGACCTACCTCGCTTTTAGTTCATTTAAAATCGAATATATCAAAACACTGTGATCCTAGCTAACCGTCACGACCCGATCAGTCCAACAACCGCAATCAAAATGGCAACGTGGCGTCTCCCGGTTGGGGGGAGGAGAGTTTAAAGAGCGCAGCGGCTCAACAAGACGCGACATGTACAAAGGCGACAGCTAGGGAAAAACTTATACATACGATATCGCAAACATACCAACGAATATAATAAACCTGTGTAGGTATTCAAACAATATTTTAAAATTCTAACAAATGTATAAAAATAAATTACAGTTTTACTTAGTGTTTATGAAAAACTTCTGATGCAGTTAAATAATGGCGGGCGCACACAAATCGGGCCGTGGGCGCCATGGCGCCCGCGGGCACGGAATTGGGTATGCCTGGTCTAGGGTTTGAATCCCCTAGGTGCTGGTGATTGTGGCAAACAGACCCATGCCCAACTTGAAACAGTCAGGCTCCATCAATGCTGGCCAGTTTGGCCATGCAGGAATGTGGATCCTGGGGATGCTAGGATAGCTCAAAGGGTTGAGTGCTTGCCTTGCAACTGTGATGCTGAGGGATCGAATCCCACCCCTCGCCCATGCAAACCCACATGCTGAACTGCAGTGCAACTGGTAACTTCCAGGATGGAGACAAAGGTTCTCATCTCCTACTAGAGAGGGCCGCTGATTTGGTTCTGCCCCACATGTCCCCTCATCCACCCATGTAGAATGAAACTCTATCAAAAACAAATGACGCAAAACTATGGAGACTGCTCTGGGCTCTGTCTGCTTCTCTCTCTCTCTCTCTCTCACACCTTCTCTCAAACAATAAAATAAAATCTTAAAAAAAAATGTGAATCCAATATTGCCAGATCTTTTGGCTGTTCACAAGAAATCATAAAGTCGTATTTTACATAGATTTTCAATGTTATTTCCATTCATTTAAGCTGTGGAGGCCAAAAAAAAAAAAAAAAAGCTTTGAATCAAATTAAGCTTCTTGTCTACCATTTTGCAAAATGAAGGCACACACAACAGAACAAATGAGGATACAATTAAATATAAATTTAGTATCTGTCAACAATATAGTAATTTTTAAATAAAGAGAATTCTCACTGTAATGGCTAGTTAACATGGTATTATAATTTGTGTTGGTCATCTCATTAGACTATGAATATACATTTATTTTCTCATATTTAGAGGAATATGTAACAGTTAGAATATGTTCATGAAAAATCATTTAAAATAGCATGCTTGAAAGATTTCGATAAAATTACTCAAAAAACTGTCAAGAGAGTTACTGTTGTTTACTCAATTTCACATAAGAAGTGTGGAATCTCATTGCCCCATCTTTGGGTTTTGCATATTCTGCTTCCTTTTGTAAAGTTTTCTTCTCTTTAGTCTTTATGTGGTTAATTATGCCAGGATAACATCTCCAGAAAGTCTTCCCTGCACTCTCCAAACTCAATCCCTGTTCTGATGTTTGTTCATGTCATTTAGTGTATTTTCTTACCATAGTACATCCACCTGTATGGCCTCTTTATTTCTCTTCTTCCTCTGGATCTGCACTCCTTGGAGAGTATGTCTTGTTCATTTTAAAATCTTAGGACCAAGCATAATGTTGACATACAGTAGGTAATTAATAAATATTAGTGAATATATTAACGAATTCACAAAAAATTCCATCAATCACTGAGCAGATGACTTCTTAACCTGACATAATTAAACATAGATTTTTACTGTTTTTCATTCCTCATCAATATCTATTCTACCCAGGATACGTACGTGTCCTTGGTAGCATTTATCACATGTTGCTAAACTTTATTTGCAGATGCATTAGGAGAATTAAGGATACCAGGATTTATTGGTTACCAATTATACAATCTCCATAAAATTCTAAAAAGTGATTATTATTATTATTATTTTGCTAATGAAAAAAAGAGTTTCAGAGATTGAGAAACTTGCTTAAGATCACACATCAAAAAAATAAAGGAGCTATGGTTCTAAATAAAATTTCTTTTGGCTTCAGAGTTTATGATCATCTCCTGACAGCAACATCACCTTTCTGTGAGCACTGATGGAAAAGGCAGTTTTATTGATAGTGTAGTGCTGACTTTCATGGGATATTCACAAGAGTAATTTATTTATTTATTCCTAAAGATCTATAACTGGGTGCTTGGTTAGCTGGATGTACATGTTACCTACTAGAAAAAAAGCTGTTATTTAAAAATCTCATTTAAAATGTGCCAGAATATCTTTATTTCTGAAAAATGATTTGCTTTGCTTGCTACACTTATGTGATCTTTACTATTATATACATAATAGATCTATATACTATTATATACATAAAGTTTTCCATTATCTTAGAAACCGTGTATAACAGGACAACTTTTCTGGTTCTACAGATTTTATCTTTTGGTAAGCTCAACACAGGTGACAAGAAGAAAAATTTTCACAGGAGTTCCCAGAGCTTTGTGAGAGAGAGTGTAAAGAGGTTACGTAACTGAGAAAACTTCTTCTGGGGATGCCAGATGGCTCAATGGGTTGAATGCTCATTTTGAAACCCCGGGGTCTGAGGATCACGTCCAGGCCCATGCAGACCCATATGCTGAACTGAGGTGTGCCCTCAACTCAGTTCTCACATGGGTGAGACCCCAGCCTGGTTTCTATGCCGCACAGCCCCACCCCCACCTTTGGAATGAAACTATGTAGAAAACTAATGACATGAAACTATGGAGACTGCTCTGGGCCGTACCCCTTCTCTTTCTCTCTCTCTCTGTCAAAAACAATATTAACGAACAAACAAATAGACAGACAAATAAATCTTAATAAATAGGTTTCTACTGTTAATTTTTAAAATGGGCTCTCTAGAATAGAATTTGGGAAAACAGTGAGGCCATTGTGATATGCTAAACACTACCTAGTTAAAAAAAACTCAATTGACATATTTTAATTTAGACTAGTCATTACATTAGAACAAATGCTCTACTTCTCTTATTTGCTTAGATAATGCCTAACAACTTTAAAAGATTCAGTTCATATTTTATCTGCTTTAGAAGGCTTCTATATCAGGACCCACAGGGGAAAAAAAACAAAACAAAACAAACAAACATAAAACAAATCAGATACAAACCCTCTGAGTACTTAAAACACAGAAAAGTATACTATGCATATAAAGAAACAATTTAAGAATTTAATTATCAGTGTGAGTTAATTCTGAGAGTAAAGAAAGCAAGAAACTATCCCTAAATTTGGGAGACAAAGGGAGATTACAAAAGGCATTACTGGAGTCAGCTGGAATCCTGGCTGAGCTTGTGTGATAGGAATTGAAGTCACAAAAATAACCTGCCTTATTTCCTTTGTTGGTGCCAACCACCATCCACAGCATCTAGATCAGCTAACTTGGGAGGCAGGGAACAGCCTGCTGAAGTGAGCCATCCTGTGATACCAAGCAGAGCAGGGTTGGAATGCAGCAGTGAATGAGGAGCCAAAAAGGCCTGGTTGGCACTTATTTCATCATAAACAGTAGTCTCAACTTCTCCACCCACTCCATGTTGTTCATATATTCCTGTGAAATATGACTACATCACTTTGCCTTGTTATCTATTTGCTTGTGCGGGAAATGATGAGATGCATGAGATCAGGGACTGTTAATATTCGATGACTAAGTGAATAAATGAATCAATTCCCCACAGTGCTCTTCTCACCAGCTAACACATACTACCACTTTATTTTCAGTCTCATAGTGATGATTGTGATGATTATTTTTCAACAATTCAAGGCTCGAGCTCTTGAAAGCTAAGGTTTGCCTCATGTAATTGAACCTGGATGGATAATCAATTGGACCTAACCCCTGGACATTATTGCCCAATGTAATATGAGATTTTAGCCATTCCTTTCCATCTTGTCATTCTATAAATACACTGTCATGCCTCAAGGTATTTCAAAATAGGCATTCAAATTTTATGCCTGAGGAAATATAAAATACTTCCTTCATATTAGGAAAATATTAACCATAGGCTTTTTGTTAGTCTTTCATATTATATTATTGCAAACTCATGGGATCTTGATATAATTTTTTTTTCTTTTTTTAGATAAAAAAAATAGAAGATCATATCAGAAAAAATAAAGTTCTATTAACTACAGCAGGTACTTATTACTTTCTTATTGTGAAGAGACATTCTATAAAGTCTTTCTTTTGGTGCCAAATATTCCTACAGCTCAGATGTGTCTGAACTGAACCATGACTCTTTACAGACCAGCTAATGAATTGAACTGTGTTTCCCAAACTACCCATATGTTCCATAGTACACAGTTAATGCATGAGCTTAACTAGGTGTTACATGAATAGATGATTTTGTGGTCAAATTTAGGAAATGATGGGTTAAACAAGAATAAAAAAGTTTCTTTACAGGGGAAATTCTTATAGTCTAATACGTTAGAGTGCTTTGAATCTCTAAGAATGGAAAAAAGAATCATTTTTAGCAGAACACTTGTGCAATGTGAGAAATTTTATAAAGAAAAACACAATTTATTGTAGAGAAAACAACAACTCAAGCATTAATTTATATTAAGTAAATAAGTGAATAAACAATAGTAATTAACAGAAGCTACAAATTGATTAAAGAACATTTTATCATATATTTTTCATTTTTTAGTGCTACTTTTTGAATGAGATTTTTCAAATATAAAATTATGTAGTGTTTATGCTTGGTTTAATTAATAGAATATCTTTTATAGGAAAAAGTGTCATTGACTGGAAAACTATGTTATTACATTTGATTTTCTTATCCACATTTACAAACCCCAACTAGGAGGTCATATCAAAAGTGTCAGCCTGCATCTGGCAAGAGTATAGTGTGGGGGCTAAAAAATACTTTTCTTTGCACAATCTAAACTTGTATAGACTGGGCTAATAATCAAATTAACAGAGACAGATTAACAGGAGAAAATCAAATTTCAATATGTGCACATGGGAAATTCACATAAGTATAAAAATTTCAAAGATAACAAGGCAGAAGTGGGTCTATATGACATTTTGGACAAGAAGAAAAGAGAGGGGGACAAGAACTTTGAAATGAGAGTGGATGTTTTACAAATTGTTGAATCAGAGTGGAATGCATATGGCAGGCAAAGGCAAAATCTTGCTAGGCAATTCAGAAACAGTGGACCAGGGGTGTCTAGCTATCAGGCATCTGCCGAAGCTCTCCTGTTTACCATATTTAATTCAAATTAGGCTAAGGCAGTATCATAAGATTATCTTCCTGAAGCAGATTTTTCCATCTGAATTTCTTGGGCAGGAAAGTGGGGAGGGTCAAAGTTCTTTCTGAGCCTTTTGGTTTTTAATAAACAGCTTAAAATCAATATCCCAAAAGGGTGGCAAATACCCTTCAATATCATAATACCAGTATATCAGGGGAAAACAATATGTTTCTGAAGTATCAGATTTGTAAACTCCCACTTACACAATAATCATAGTTGCTGCAATTATCATAGTAAAAAAATGAAATATGATTAAAATATTTATTCACACATTTCAAAAATATTCGATTTTCCATTATGTACCAAGTATATATAAGTAATTACAAACATTTATCTTTTCAAGTAATCATTACCTGAAGATATGCAAAAATTTTAGTTTCTACAGATAAACTACTGACTTACTGGAGATTTATAGGCCTTCAAATTATAACGGTTTACTTATTTTTATATTTTATTTGTCCAATTGAAATGTTCATCTCATAGATAAAGTCTTCTGTGTGGATTTCCCATATTATGGAAGAACAGATGAATTATGAAACTAGGCTTCGGTAGCTAAATAATGAAACTAGATTTATTATAGGAACACTTCTTCTCTATATATTTTCTAAAATCATGAGATGATTATTATATTATGCTTTTTTTATATATGCAATAATATAACCACTCTCTATTTTTTAAATTTTGCTTTCAAAAAAACAAAATTTTGAAAAGCTTGAAAAGTTTACTTTTCAAAATTTTGGTTTAAGGAAAATGTTGGTTTCTAGTAAAGACTATGGTGGTAATTTGGTTATAAAATGTCCCCAAGCCCCTTTGAAAACTTAAAGAGTAAACAGAAAGGCAAAGCAAAAACTCCAAAGCCAGCATCTTGAATAAAATGATATGATAATGTATCCATAAAATATCAGAATATGGGCCAATAGGACTAAATCAGTAATGACAACAAATATAAATGTTACAGATATTTTTGAAAGTGATTTAGCAAAGTTTAATGAAATAAATATAAAAAATATAAATATAAATATTCTGTGATCAATCAATCCCATTCCTAAGTATATATTTATTTGAAAAATCTAAAAAACAAACAAACAAACAAAAAAACCTCACATATGCTCATAGAAACATTGTTTGCAATGGCAAAAAGTTAGCAACAACCCAAATGTCTCCCTATGAGAGAATGGATAGATGAATTGCTATATATTCATGCATTGAAATATAGTAGAAAAATTATTAAACAAACATGAATAAATAGGTAGATTCTCACGAATGATCTTGAACTAAAAGATTTTCTAAAAGCAGATTACAGAAGAATGTTAAGGAATAATAATTTTATGTACAGTTTAAAATTTGCAATGAATATTATATATTGTTTGAGAATGTGCCCTTCATTATTTAAGAAGACACTATATATGTGTATATACAGGTGTATACATATGTGTATATATATATATATATGCATATGTGTATATGTAATGCACATATATATGCACATTTACATGAAAGTAATGGAAACAACAATCACAAAATATAAGATTTTGATTACTCTAAGGGCATGGAGGAGATGGTTGGGAAGAGTCACGTATCAAGTTTAACTGAGTTAGTAACATCTCATTTCTGAAATAAGTGGTGGCTCCATGAGTGATGATTGTATTATTATTTATACCTCTTAATGCCTTAAATACTTTACAAAACATTTAAAAGTAAGCTAAACTAATTTTTATTGACTTTATGACAGAGTTCTCCAGTTACACCTATGACCAAGAGCAAATCTCTATAGTTTGTTTTTGTACCAATTTTAGTGTTTTTACTTCCCTGTGCCATCTTCTTCCTTTCCCCTTTCTTACCTGACGAACTTAGTCACAATTATTTAATAACATTTGCCAAGAAGATATAAGTAACATGGGACTCAAAGCCATCACAGGACATGGTCCTTTTCAAGAATCTTCATTTTTGTCCTAAACAGTAGCCTGGCATTCAGCCATTTACAGGAAATAAAACTTCCTCTGCACAGGACTACAGACATATAGTCAAGAAATGACTCCTTGATTTCTGGGTCTGTCACCAACAATTCATTGTGCTCTCTAGTGCCTACTGTACCCGCCAAAATTCCTCCAAAATATCAGCACTTCAATATCTTGCACTTGCAGCTTCTTTTCAATTTAAAAACAGAATGACCAAAACATACAAAAATTTTCAAATGTGGTTATTCCATACTGTTGTTTGACTTTAAGGGGCTGTCATCATATTTCCCAAAACGCTGACACTGATTTCATACATAAACCTTGCCATTCCTCTTAAGAATAAAAAACTGTTTCATATAGCATGACCCTGACCTATGTACATTATTTCCAGTAGGCCCAGATCTTTTCATTCCAACGTGTTTGTAATTTGCGAGACAGTGTATAATGACATGGAGATTTATTGCCAGAAGCTTCCCAGTGGAGTCAGTGGCAGGAGATAAAATTTGGTCACAATTCACATGTGTTTGAATTGAGCGTTCCATGAGAAAATGATTAATTTCTCTTTAAAACACAAAGGATACAATACCATACAGCATTACTACTTCTGCATTCACTCTGTCTCTCCTGTGTTCATTTGCTTTTTAAAATACCTTCTCTTTTGTTGCCTTTTTCCATGCATTAGACTATCAAGTTATCAATATTTGGGAGAAAAAATTTGTAAATGTATAGTAATAATTTATTATTATTGATGCCTTCAGAAAAAAAAGTGAAATCAAGTGGAGAAGAAAAGGTAAAACTGTAGTAGCATAAAATGCTAGCACTAAAATGTTCATTAACCACCACCCAGGTAAGTATCTTCACTTTGTGAATGTGGAAACTGAAGCCTAGAATGGTTAAGTGCCTTCTCCAAAGTCATTTCATGGGTGTAAGGGGTTGAGGAGGGCTGGGGTTGCAGATTTCCCAGTTCTGAGTCAGAAATTTCTGTGCTTATAGGAGGATGTCAGAAGATTAATATCAGGGCTTTACGTGTTTAACTTAAAACTTAGATCAGTATTAAAATGTTTATCACCTCCTTTTCTCCCTTCAAAAAGTGTCCCTGGAATAATTAACCCTTTAAGTCTGTGTCCACTATACTATTGCACAAAGCAGCTACAGATAAAAATGAAGATAATTTGCATAATAATTTATTGTAACCATCATCATATTGAATGGGAGTGACTTATAAGTGTTAGATTGCTAAATATTTGAGCTACCTTAAAAAGACATGCATATATTCTTGTCCTATATGTGCAAAGTAGTGTATAAGAATCAGTTAACAGTATATGTGACAAGGCCTTTTATTTATGTATTAACCATCAGTAACTCTTGTCTATTTCTTTAGTACTTATATTTTACTATCAAAAAATATTTTTTGAGCCTAATAACATCACTAAACTGCCAGCTAGCAAAACCATTAACATAAGGATTCAAAAGAAAAAAAAAATCTAAAGTCAAGACACTTGGATTCAATTTTGCACCCACAAATTCCAAGCATGGTCCTTATTACTAAGGATAAAAGGTGAATGAGATCTGGCCCTTATGGAGCAGCTTATATCCTAATAGCCACTGTTGTAATGTAGGCAAACTCTACCTGTGGACAAAATTGACAGTGCACTTATAAATATGTCTGCAAAAAAAGCAGACAGTCTGGGAACAGAAAGAGCTTTCCTAAAGTTCTACAGAATTTTAGGGAACCAACATTTTCAGGTTTAGAATGAATCTTAAGTGGTCATTTATTCCTGTACTTTAAACTAATACTGTAATACACCTATACTGGGGGGCTCTTCAGACTCTGACTACGTTCAGTTATTGATGCTGCATGTAATTTTGAAACCCCTTTAATCACAAAGTTCTCACTTAGCATAAACTGAATTACCCAAGACATATATCAGTCTGTAGATTCAAATAGAGTCCCATTTAAAACAACTTCTGTGGCTGATGCTCTACACGGGCTCACATAGGAACCCAAGTATTCAGAAAATGAACCCTGTGCATTTTTGGTTGTCTCAGAATTTTTCTCATAAATACTGATCAACAGATCAGATCAATAAGCCAGTAAACTGTCATGTAGAACCTGCCACTCCTGCTAGGCACGGTTGTCTCACCCTGGTAACTTCGCACCATCCACCCTGCTTTCTGGGTCCGGCAGGAACTGGGACACCCTGAGTTGTCTGTAGAAAAATGGGAGAGATTTCGTGATGTATTGTGTTGCTGCTTTTGGTCTGTAGCATCCCTCTCACAACCAGTGATGTTTAGGGCTTTAATTTACTGTCAAGCCTCATCTCCATTCAGAGGACAGGTCTGACTCCGAAGTCAGGGGAATGCAAAGACTAGTTAGCGCAAATGACAGTTATAACACTGCACTTAGAATTTTTTCTTCCCTAAAAAGTTTAAGCTTTTGCCACTGGAAGACCCTGAGTTATTTCTACAATGGTCTTCTAGGATCACCTTACCAACTGATTAGCCCAGTCTAAACCCCACTGATAGGCACAGCTTAGACTCAAACTTGAATTTGAATTGCGTAAGGCTTTGCATCTTATTTATTCTAATATCCCCTACAGTTAGTATAGTGCCCTGCCCATAGAAAAGTAATTAATAATAACAACAAAAATATATACTGAATATCACAGCCTTGTAGATAATATTTTATTTGATCCTCACAGCAATTCTATACAGTAGTACTGTTATTGTTCCTATTTCATAGATCAATAAACTGAATAATGAAAGGACTATTTAATGTTTTCATGGTCACAAGGGTAATAAGCATTGGGCTTGAGAATTGAACCCAGGCAGTCCAACTGCAGAGCCTCTATGCTTAACCACCACATGTGCTGCCTTTCTACCCTCTACACAAAAAAAGGCTCAAGAAATTTTTGAGAAAATGGCTGTTGCTTCCTCTTATAACATGAACGTATTGATTTTTGACTTTCCTCTGGGGACATAGACTAAACATAGTGGTCATTCACAAAGGAGACAGATATTTAAAGACAGTTCTGATGCAACTCAGCCATCACAGAGTTTTGCTGTTTCAGGCCTAAACAGTTTAGATATTGGGTACTCGGGTACTACTTAGGGGTGACGTTAAGCTCCGTGTTCTGTAACATTGCAATAATTGGAAAATGTTTCCATCTTTTGACTGAATGTTTGTTTGAGCACTTAACTATTTTTGGAGCATTGTTTTCAACACTGTTTCTTCTCTCCTTCTCTCTATCCCTATTTACGATGAGTGCCTTTACACCATCATTGGCAAGTATCTAGAAATACCCTCCTGCACAAAAAGACACACTCTTCCACTTTCTTATACTTCCTTCCACACCATGTCTCCTATGTCTACACAATGGCTTGTCATGGGCTCCACAGCACATACTACTCACTCTGGCTCCTCTCATTTGGGAAATAAAGTACATACATTTACACAAAGGTTGTGATTTATTAGAACTTAATGTATTGAATCATCAGGAGACTGCTTTAAAAGCTGTTGTAACTAGAGATGACAATGATTAATTCAAAAGAATTAATGTCTAACAATAAACTGAGGAATTTTGAAGCCTAGATGGAACTAGACTAGTTATATGATAAGGTATCTTCTTGAGTCTCAAAAGACTAATAATTCAATGAATTAAGATGTACTTGGAAATTTTTATGTCTTATTTTGTTTATATAACACCTTGAAAAATATTATTTGTCCCCATTTTGAGAGGATAGAAAATTTTCACAATTTGCACAGGTAGTAAGAAGCATAATTAAAACTTGCACTCTGACCTGTTCGATTCTTTGACAATATTTTATTGCCTAGTCAACCTCTTATAAATTCAGTTATTTGGTGAATTTTGGGGGTAATATCCAGGTAACCTGAAAAACCATTACTTTGAGTTGAGCTAAAAAAATAACTTAAGGACACCTAGCCTATCTTTACTTTAGCCACAGTTTTTAAGGCACTAACCCCAGATAAGTGATTTGGTGGCCCAAAAGAAGGGCTTATGTAGGGAATGTTTGGGAATAAGTGGGACTTCCTATCAAAGCACACTCTGTGGCAAAGAGCTCCTTGACCATGAATGATCTAGGAATCTGAGAAGCTGATCTCTACCTGAATATGGAAGTGGCCGTCAGAAACTTGATGACAACATAACTTCCTTCTGTCATTCATAAGTGGTTTGATTTTATTTAGCTTGTCTATGCTTCAATTTTCTCAGCTATAAATGAAGATAGTTGACTGGATCAGAGCACCCCTAACCTGTAAGGTCATCAGAACCAACTGGGGAGTCATGTTTCAAAATATCCAATCCTGTTCCCCTTTCTGTTATTCCAAAAATTACACTAAAAAACTCCATATTAACATATTTTATATAACATTTGACTTTAACATGGTACTTAAAATTTTGGGATGTTATTCTCATCCTGGGAAAAATAGGAAAAATAAAATCAACAAAAGCAATGCAAAGTAAATTTGTGATATCATGACTTCCTTTATTTAAATATTGCTATAATTATTTTGACTAGATACCAGAACACTAGCTTAACAGATGTGTATATAATTTGGTGGGTTTCATTTCATTTTACTTATTAAACACGAGATATGAATTGATACATCATTGTGGCTTAAATCATCTCAAGTAAATTTTCTCCTCTTAGAAAAGAATGTGATCATTCAATTCAGTTCCCCACCTTTTAAAAAAAATTTATTTTATTGTTTTTGACAGAGAGAGAGAGAGAGAGATACAGAGACAGAGACAGAGAGAAGGGGGAGGGCCCAGAACTGTCTCCATAGCTGCACATCATCGGTTTTTCCACATAGTTTCATTCACAGGTGGGTGCGGGATCTCACCCTGGTGATAACTAAACTGGGGGCACCCCAGTTCAGCATATGGGTCCACACGGGCCGGGGCCAGGATTTGATCCTCAGTCCCTGGGGCTGCAAAGTGAGCACTTAACCCACTGAGCCATCCCGGCTTCCCAGTACCCTTTTAAATAGAATTAAATTGTTTTTTGTTGTTTTTTTTTAATTCAGACAATAATTTCTATATTGTGCACACAATGTTAAATAACATGCTTCATTAATTTTTTATATATTTTTTTAACTGGTTGCTTTAAAAAAATTTTTTTTCATTGTTTATCCTATTCTGTCAGTGTTTTAAATCCCTAAATTACTGGTATTATGTTTCATTGGTTATTGAAAACATTTATCTCACAAGAGAAAATGCCTACTGTGACCTGATTTTTGACCAGTTTTATACATCTGAAGAAAAATTGTTTTCTTAAAAGATCAACCACAGGATGAGGGAGATGAGTAACAACAGGACAAACTTTCAAATGGCCCTTCTTGATTGAGAGCACAATGTACAGTACCAAACTGTTTACAGATGTTACACTTGGCCTCTTTCCCAGTGTCAAATATTTGCATAAAAGGTAAAGAGCATAATCTTTTCACATATAATGATTTTCTTCTCCAAAATCTTTTGAGGTTGGTTACACTTTAATAACTGGTTGCTCTTGAAAATTGACTTCTTTTTTGAGGACTATCTGCATCTATGTAGCTAGGCACCCATTTTTTCCTTTCTTCAATACTAAATGTTGGCTTCTTTCCATAAAATACACTCTTACTACACTGCCAAAGACCTAGTAGATTGTGTTCTTCCTAGAGTGAAGGAAAAAGAAACTGAGAGATGTAGCATAGTGTTTTATTTATTCTTCAAGGAGCCATATGACCATGTGGTGGTATAATAGATAAATACCAGATTTTAAAGTTAAATGATTAGTCTTCTTATTCTGGTTTCACCAGTTGTGTGATCTTGAATGTGCTATTTATTCTCTTTGACCCTCTTTTTAACTCATCTTCAAAATAAGAATAATGCTACTTATCTTCTTAATGTTATTAGGATGATTAAAAGAGAGAATATATGAGGTCTCTTTGGAAAAATTTAGCCATTGTCAATATAATGAGAATGGTTACATGTCTGGATACTTTCCAGAAAGCCACGGTATATAAAGATTAAATGCTCAATAAAAGGTAGCTGTTGGGGAAGCCGGGATGGCTCAGTGGGTTAAGTGCTCACTTTGCAGCGCCAGGGAACGGGGATCGAATCCTGGCCCTGGCCCGTGCTGAACCATATGCTGAACTGGGAGCTCCCCCAGTTCAGTTCTCTCTCTGTCTCTGTCTCTGTATCTCTCTCTCTCTCTCTGTCAAAAATAAATAATAAAAATATATTTTAAAAGGTAGCTGTTGTATTCTTGCAGTGTGTTAGGAGCATGAGAAGTGAGTGATAAAGTAGAGGAAAAAGTGGTTGTCAAATCTAGTGGGAGGTGGCAGCTAATTCATATCCTGGGAATTAAAAAATAATTTCTCTAATTTCAAAGGGAGTGGTGGGTGGGCGGAAGTACATTTTTACCTTAAAATCTGAGGTAAATAAAACCTTTTTGAGGGTTTATATACGGGATAAAATTGAGAGGATATAGTTTTCCAAGTGTAACTCTTCTATGAGGAGCTTAATATTTTTCAGTCCTGTGGTTCTCAAACTTACCCACACAAAAACAAAAGCAAAAACACAAAGTAAAGTAAGTAGGGGCATAGAAACTAATTTTATAAGGAACTCTCCATTTAATTCTGATGCACACTCAAAAATTACTTGTATTTCTACATTTTTTTTCTCTATATTCACAGACCCAGATGCTAATTATTACCCTGAGGACTCTGAGGAAAGTCATATTCTTAAGATAATTTACCTCTGGAAATGGAAAAATATATATGTAAGCTATCTGCTTTGGGTTTTTAGTAAAAATAGTGTTTCTGTGAACAAAGAAGAGCACTAATAAAAATATGTCAGGAAATAATTAACTTTTAGAAAGTTGAAAATGCAGTTTAAACTGGAATAAGAAAAATATTTAACAGCTTAAAAATATAATAAAGTATCAACATATTAACAAATCTGAAGTTAATTGAGGGCAATAAAAACAAAATTATCAAAGCTGAAAATTGACTTAATAATATAAAAACAAATTTGAGAAAAAATTTTATAATGTAAAGATTATAGAAGATAATAAGAACAAGTAAAAAAAAAAGACAAATTGATATGAGTATATAAAATGTAGATTCAAAGTATTTAATTTAAGAAAAAACAAAAGCAAATAAAGCAAAAAACAATAATCAAACATGATGAAAGAGGTGTTTTGAAATGAAAAGAGAACAGGATTCTACCCCAGGCAAAAAAGAGCAAAATACAAAAATCAAGGTATCTCTATCTTAGATACGTGATGGCAACATTAACAAATTTTAAGATTAAATAATTCTGAAAATATAAACACATAAAAGGACATTGAACTGATCTAAAAATTCCCCATGACACTAAATCTGAGAATTAAAGAAAATAATTTTAGGGAGCTTATATTTGATACTTTAAGCCCCAGAAAAGTATCCTCAGATACCGAGCAACATATAAAATAAACCACCTATAAATGTTTCTGGTAAAATTTCTTAAGAATATATTTAGTTATACTAAGAAGCGAAATACTCAGAGCAATAAAAAAAATTACAATAAATACAGAACTTATTTAAATAAAGGAAGTAAGACTGAATAATTATATAAATATAATTAAAACCCCAAGTGCAAATGGCATAAACATTAACATTTCACAATATTTGTGGAAATCTGTAAAATCATGGTTAAATTTATAAAAATGTATAATTGGGTGTAATAGGGTAAGAAAGTAATAACATCAAATTGCAAATCTTATAAAACCAAAAGTTAAATATATTCTATCCTGCTTTGATTTTTAAAATAAATATTTATTTGAGTTGATTTGAAAAACTTAAAGATAAACATTCATAAAATTTTACTGGAAGATAAAAAGTCATATAAAAGACCACAAGGAAAATAAATAAAAAATGTCAAACAAAAACCTAAAATAATTACTCTCTTAAGATGAGAAAAAACAAACCTCACCATTAACAATGAATATGTTATTTAACCCCCTTGATGAAAGACAAGGTATTTTTTTAACAAAAAAATTCAATTATACACTGCTTACAAGAGCTGTGTGAAAAAAAAAATGGTACAAAAAAATGGACTGTTTGACTGTTGGATAATAATGGCTTAATAGGCAAATAAAAATAGTTATCAGACATAGTTACGTGAAAATGCCCCCCAAAATAAAATTAATGTCAAAACAAACTAAAGAGATAAGAGGATGATACTATTTTCATGAAAGAATTGTAAATTGACCCCCTAAATAACTGTAGTGTTAGCAATTGCTATTGCTATCTATGAGTTTAGGTCAAATATGATAAAAAATTAATGACAAAGTATTTGATTAACATAATGCTAATAGACTGAGAAGTATAAAACAATGAATTAAATTAACAAATATATTTACAAAATTATAAAACATATTGAAATTCTCAACAAATTTTGAATAAAATTTGAATAAATTTTAGCCTCATATAGACATATCCAATTTTAAAAGCAATGTCGGTGATATAAACATAATATTATCTTGATATGCAGTTAAATATTTTTCATTCAACTGGGACAAAAAAAAATTTAAGTATAGTATAATTTCAATAAAAATAAGGATATTAATATCAAGATATATAGGATGCAACCAAAGCTATATTCAAATAATTGTGTAGACTTATGGGATTGTATTGTTTAAAAAGACTACAATTCAGCATTTGAAATAAAAAAAAATCTTATGTCTTAAGAATAAATAAATAACAACCTCAGTCAGTTACTTAGAAAGCAGGAAAAAGGGAAGTTTTTTTTTCTATTTTCCTCTTAAAATATATAATTATAAAAATATAAGTACAAAATACAAGTAACAAATGAGTCTGAGACAGATCCTTGAGGAAAAGTGAAATAAAACAAATAGGCAAAATTTTGTTTAAATTCTAGTCAAGGAATTATAAACACTATCAACAAGAATGTTAGAAATCAAAAAGGCACATAATAAAAATTAAATTCAAAGTTCTTAATTCTTAGGTCTTTGTCTTATTCATTTTATTTATTCATAGCTTATCACATTCACAATTTAATACCTCATGTTTATAGCAGGCTGTAATAAACATTCAGAGAATGAATGAATATAAAAGATACTTAAAAATTATAAGAGGACACTTCATGTAGCTGTGTACTCGTTAACTCCAAGAAAAAGTTTCAGATTAAAAAAGGTTTTTGTTTTGGTTTTTTAATTTTTTTTTTAATTGTTGAATTTATTACGGTTACATTGGTCAGTAAAAGTTATATAGGTTACAGGTATACAATTCTTTCCATCATCATATATTTAGTTTTTTCCCCCCAGTCTTTTAAAAGTTAAATTCTTTTTTGTCTTAGGACATAGAAAATATGGGAAACTTCCTAGTTATTTTTATGGAAGTCAAATACTAATAAAATCTAACGCAAACAAAAAATAAAAAATTAAAAAACATAACATACATGTACAAACACACAAGAAAGAAAAACACACAAAAAAATGATAACAATAATACTTATCTATAATGAGAAAACATTAAGTGCTAGCAAACCTAATTAATTATTTAAAAGGTACTTCGTCATATTGAAGTAGGGTTACTTCCAAGAATGCAAGCCTGATGTAATACAGGCTGTATAGTCTGTTATGAATATGACCTCAGGATTCAGGCAGCTTGATTCAATTCTCTATTCTCCCACTTAGACCTTGTGTGACCTTGAGCAAGAGATTTAACCTCTCAGTGCTGTAGTTTCCTCACCTGTAAAACAGAGATAATAGTACTGATCTTAAAGAGTCAGTTGTGAAAATTAAATTATATAGAAAATATTGAGCACTATTCTTGGTGTATATTAATATCAGTATTACTGTTATTTTTACTATTATTTATCACTGTCATTATTATTTTAATTAAAAGATCTCAGAAACTATCATTGTCAGTTTTTTATTCCAGGGCAGTAACAAACATTCAATTGCTTGAATATATTGTTTTATGTTATTTTCATTAGTAACGTGAGTACAGAAAGTCAGAGGTATTGTGTATTATATAATAAGTAAAAATATGTCTAATTTCAATATTCTCCTTTTTACAGGCCCAAGAAAGCTTTCCCTTAGGTAAGAGTGTGTGAGTCATTCATGGTCCATAGTTGAGTCTAGTGTGGGCAAAGCTGACGCTCTGAGGTACATTCATGCCTCTGACCTTATGATATACCGCAATCATGATATACGTACTTACACTTGAGATGGAAAAATTTTGTCCGCTAACACCTGTTACTACTCACTCAGTGGGAAATCTGGAAATAAAGTGGTGGGTGAGTTATCTTTCAAAATCTAGTAGTAAATTTGGAGATAACATTGTCAGAAAAATTTTAAAGAGCGATTGTGTTTACTAAGGAAACAAGTATCACAAGTGGGGATGGGAGATCATGTACGTAGGCCACACCCCACTTTGTCCAATCGGGCACAGGGAAGACCTATATATAAAAACTTGTGCTTCTTCTTTACTGTATGTAGAATAAATTTGCCACACTCCTTCATTAAAATATAAAATAGGATCAAATTATCCTCTCAATTGTAAACAGTTGGGCAAATGAAAAGACTGTCTTCTTTGGGAACCTCACAAACCCACTAAGAAATAACTGGCCTTTAATTCCTGTGAAGTAATTTGTAATCTAATACAGTAAGAAAAAAAATCTGACTGATTCACCACCACTGTGTTCACTACTATTTCACTGCTAACAACGTCGAAATTCCACTGCCATTCAACATTATACACTGTAGACACTAAAAGGCAGCAGCTGGGGCACTAGTATTCTAGCCTAAAAAAAAAAAAAAAAAATTGAACAGGAAGTAGAGAAACAGCACCTCATAAATTTCACCCAACCACATTTAACAGACACCAAGAGTTTACACTGACCAACTGTTGTATTTCCTATGATGAATATGCCTCTATCACAGTGCTAAGGCCACTGAATTCTCAGGGACTACTGATAAAATTTGGCTTAGTGTGATTACTCACTGGGAGCTTTTCTCATTGGGAGCTTTAGGAACTTTCCCATGGTCACAATATTCACAGATTAATATGAATGTTAGATTTATGTTAAATACCAGCAGCATCTATAAGAAGACAAATGATAGCTTTTGCTCAGATTTCAAAGACTGATTTGGATGGCCAAAAGAAGGATGGCTGTAAATTTTAAGGGAGACATTTGAGAGTGAAAGGCAGCACTAAAATTAATTCACATAATTTTTGGAAAAAATATTTATTGTTTGAAAATATTATTTATTGTCTGAAATTTTGTTATATTATGTTCATGAACTCGCAAACCAATTCTATTCAAAAATTACTTTCAAAACTGATGTTTTTTTCTTAAAGATAAAACTAATATGTATTTGTATACATTGATGATATTTAAGATGATATTGATTATGTAAACTAGTAGAAAAAGGATATTTCTGGCACATATTCACATACTTTAGTTAGTTGCATAGCTGAATCTATCTATAATTTCATGTAAAGAATTAGAGGAGTATGTTTTTTAAGATATGTATTTACTGTTTTTATTTTTTCCATCAAATTGTCTGCAATATTTTTGCATTAGAATTATTTGTTTGACATTTTGAAATTATTGACATTTGTTAAATAATTCTTTGCAAAAGAGCTGAGAATTATTCTTTCTAAATGTTCTGAGGGAGCTGGTAATCTCCAAATAAATTCTGCTAATTGAATTATATTCTCAATTCCAATTTATTTTACACTGAAATGAATAAATATTTCAGCCCAAATATTTTCACAGGCACTGCTTTTTTGCTTCTATTTAGAGTAGCTTCCTTTTACAAATATTTTTAAAAGACAATATTTGTCAGACAAGTTATCTTTCTTTATGATTTCCCTGAAATTTTCATCAAATTTAGATGTTGCAAAATTGTAGGCTTTCTCAATTTCAGTTCATTCCATTCCAGGATATAAATTTAGTTAATTAAGAAATAGGAGCTTTATCAACTAATTTTTCCCGCAAGTCAGATATCCCAAAGCTGTTATGCAATTCCAAAACTAGAGTTTATACACTGTCTGCTATCTCATTCTTTAATTGTCCAGGTCTCTTGCTTTTTTAGAGATAAAAGTCTTTCTGGTTGCAAGATATTGTCTTCAACAATTTCAATTTGTAGAAAGCTTCAACATAAGTTGCTTTCTTGCCACATCATTTGTTGAACCGTTTTCTTAAAAATTTCCAGCTAACTTTGAACAAAATGCAACCAAAATTTACAGAAATCTTTTACAAAAACATCAATATCATTGTAGGACATTAAGGTTAATTTATAAGTTAGTTTATTCACAGGCTTAAACATTCCTAAAATCTTACTAATCAGAGGCTGCAAAAGATAGTAAAAGAGTATACTGCCATGCTGAAAACATTATTTTATTCAATATCAGTTTTAACATAACAATTTAGTTATTCCAGTTGTGTATATGTAAAAATATTTATAGATTTTTACAATTATCACTTCGATTTTAATTGGTAGAATTTTACAGCTTGCTTGGATGAAATTATGAATTATGTGTACATCAGAATCCCATATATATTTCTCTTCCATAGGTTCCTTAACATTGTTGTTACCGTGGTGATGTGCTCTGCAAAATTTTCATACATACTATCACCACAATAGTGAATACTATAAGTCAAATATTGCACTTTTAACATTCACAATGTTATCAGATGTTTCACTCTTTAGAGAATAAATTTCAAAAGCTTTACTTTGATTCCAGCAATCATATGGAAAAAAGAAAAACGGCATGTTATTGGAATTAACTGATTTTCATTTGCAGCATCTGCTGATACAAAACGGAAATCCTTTAAACTGGAGGAGTTTTACTACTAATGGAGCCACAGCATTTTCTACTATCATTTTCTGCTTTATGTATGTGCAAAAATTGAAAATTGAAAATGAGCAACATTAATTATACCAACAGTCATTTGATCTAAATGAAAACTCATTCTTCAAAGAGTAATATATAAATATATCTTTCGTGTTCACATATGTCAAATTGTCCTTTTGGGCACAGTCTTTCTAAAATAATTTTTAATTGGCTTTGCAAACTTCCTAGCAGAATTTTTGGCCTCTAATTTTCATGTGCTCAGTGGTATCACTGTGGCCTTTGTGATGAATAGAGAACTTAGTACTTTTTTAAAAAATTAAGCATGTACTATCATTTTCTAGTGCATTGATAACAAAAGGATTTATTGCAAAATTCAGTGTTAAGTCAACAATATGACAAATAGCTGTAGATCTACATTGATAAATGACATCACTGTAGTAAGAGCATTCAAACTACTTGCTATATATTTTAAGACTGAAGTGCTCAATCTATATTTTCTATACATACCTTATATATACATATATATATATGTATATATAACCTGTGTGTGTGTGTGTATAAAATCAATCACCCTTCCTTCTATGATCCTGGTGGCTTTATGAATCCTGTAGATCCCATAGTCTGCAATACAACTGGCTATTGTACCAAGTGGCTGGTAGGGGAGCAGCATCTATATCTCTTTTATCACTATCAAGACAAAAGGAGTTAGCTGTTCATATCTGAATGGACTATACATTCTCCTTAAATCTGGGAAGGACACAACATAAATTTTAAAAAGTGAGGCTATTGCTGGTCACCATTCAGATTCATGTCTCATACCTACTTCTAGTAAGAAAGTGAGAGGAGATGGAAATAAAGTAGAGGTCTACCATATCTATTCCAACTTATTTTTATATAACTACTAATATTTCTTGAAAAAATTAAAATACTTGGTCTTATGCCAACTGAACAGGACCCTAGGACCAAAAGCTAAACAAAGACTCTCTTCTGCAAACTGGGATGGCCACCCTCCACAGCAGCAAGCTTCCAACGATACCACGTATATGGGGACCATTTGCTAAGGGCCAGGACTTACTGTATTTTGGAGATACAATGGTGACCAAAACGTGATCCCTACTCTTTGGGTTTGCCCAATTTGCATAGTTCACTTTGGTAAAGAATGCATTTTGCAAAAGCCATTCTCACAATTAACTCCTTTGATTCAGACATGCTTCAGGAAGCACCTTATTCTTTTGCCACTGTGGGCTTTGAGAACTTTCCCAAGCCTTTCACCAAGAGCACCCGCCAGAGTGGAGCACAGTGTACAGCATCTATGCTTGTGCTAGTTTGATACTAACCCTTCCCAGCACTGAGAGGATGGGCCGTTGCTCTGACTAGGCTTTCTCACTTAGGTCCTTCTCTTGGTGCTACTCAGCAGCTTCGAGAGCAGCCAAAGCCACAGGAATGTCAGGGTGATTATTGGTCAATGTCAAACTTACTTTGGAGCAGAGGCCTTTTAAGTTCAGGAGACAGATTTACCTTTCTTATGGGCTTAATAAAATTAAGCAAATCAGCACTTCCTGCTGAAGGCAGGCTGCACAGCCACCAAGCTAGCAGTATTATTAAGAAAGCACATGTGTTTAAAATAAAATTGTTTCTAACAGTAATCTCAAATACCTGCCATTCTGGCATACTTTTTGATTTTTAAGATTCAGTCAAGCTGTGATGACTTTAACCTTATTCTTTGAAACATTCTCCTTTCCCCTCTCTACCTCTATTCATCGATTAAATTGAATTTCTTCTAATGAAAAGAAAAATAGAATATACTCTTTTGAGGGCTGTCTGGAAAGTATCCAGCCATGTAACTATTCTCATTGTATTAACAATGGCTAGATTATTTTTATTGGACAGACCTCATACACTTGAGAATCAACTGTTGGCTTTTTCCTTCCACATAAGAAAGTTGCACCCCAATTCAATCAGTGATCCCTTTATTCTCATTTCCAAACAAGTAACACCGGCTTTCTCCCTACTCTCAGTTCATATGTGTTGCCAGTCTCTAGGGTTTGTTGTAATTTTCTAAAACCTGAATTTGGCATTTTCTGTTTAGTCTTCATTCCCATGTTTTCTGTCCAATTTGGGCTCTCATAACCTCTTTTCTGTGAGAATGAACCCAGATTTCCACCTTTACCACCCTGTCATTGAAAGCAGGTGGGGCCAGATGCCTGGGTCTCTATCTCAGCTCTCTTATATACTAGATAAACTTGGGCAGAATATTTAACTCTCAATGTCTCTGTTTTTGTTTTTTGGTTTTTCTTTAATCTGTAAAATAGGGTTAAAAATAGCACTTGTTCTCATAGGCGTTTTGTGAGATTTAAATAAGTTATATGTAAAGCACTTAGAGAGTTGGTTGGTTGTTGCTAATTCACCCCTTGTCCTCCCAACTTTAGGGAATCAAGTGGGGTAGAGATATCATGTGCTTAGGGCAGCTCTCTTAGAGTAACAAAGCTAAATTACTAGTTTGATTGATATAGGATCAAAGTAATGTTTACTAGAAGGAATATGACTTCCTCATGTAAAGGAGATGGTACCGTATTTTCCAGCATATAAGACGACCAGGCGTATAAGACTACCCCCTAATTTTACAGTTAAAACATAGGTTTAGGCCTATATTTGCTGTATAAGACGACCCCCCACTTCCAAGGCAACACCAGTTCTTTTTTTAATTAAATTTTTAATGAATGACATTTTTCGAACATACCGTAATATACCGTACATTGATACGATAAATGGAAGGTCTCTTCA
>PVKE010025504.1:0-22952 GCA_004027555.1 Craseonycteris thonglongyai | reverse complement strand
CAGCATCCCCCCCACCCCCCACCCCTTTTTTTTAACACAAAGAAGAACAAACTCACACCGAAATACTTGACCAAATTAAGTCAAAAGTTTAATTGTGAGATGAGATGGACAATAAGGACAAAAGTCAATAGAAGAGAATTCTCTGTATGTGTAGACTACTTAAATGTATAGTACTTTACATGACTGCCAGTGTGAGAATTGCTTCTTACTGAAGACTTGAGTTAACATAAAATAAATTAACATGACCTATTTTCATTCTATGATCATTGCCAAATTAGTACAAAAATAGTGACAAACTTCCATAGTGTATAAATCAAGAAAGATGAAAAGCATTTCTAAATTTTAATACGAGCAAATCAAAGGGCCACAATAAAAAAGGAAATTAAACAGCAAGCCCCTTATTGCCTAGATTCACAAGAAATTGCATGTGGAAAAAAAACTTCCTTCTGTCCTGTGCAAAAACTTATTTGTATTTTTCCTTTTAAGCATCCTATTGCCTCTTACTATGCATCAAATTGTGTTCCTCCAAAATTCATATATTAAAATCCTCAGCCCCAGTACCTCTGAATGTGACTCTATGTGATAATGAAGTTGTTAGAATATCCCCTAATCTGATATGGTTTCCCCTTATGAAAAAGGGAAATTTGGAGACAGATATACACACTGGGAGAATGTCATGTGAAGATGCAGTGAGAAGATGGTCATCTATAAGCCAAGGAGAGACAACTGGAACAAATACTTCTATCATAGCCCTCAGAAATAACCAAATTAGCTCATACCTTGATTTCAAACTTGTAGCCTCCAGAACTATAAAATAATAAATTTCTGTAGTTTAAGCCATTCAGTTTCTGGTACTTAGTTATAGCACCCCCCAGGAAATAAATATACTCCTCCTAGACATTTTTTTCCAGATATCCTTCATCCCAGTGCTTGCAACAACAACAACAACAAAAATCACTTCACAGATATATATATTTTAAATCTTATCGTTTCATTTGCCTTCTTTTAACATCAATGCATAATCTTAACTCAAATAGATGTAATGTGGGAAAATCCTCTACAATTTTAAAACCCATAATAATCAAGTTCTATAATCACCAAAAAAGGAAGAATACAAAAGAAAATCAATGCTGAGAGCTCTCATGAAACAAGAACAAAAGCAGAAGACAAAATTGGCTGTGCACTATCATTAACTAAAGCTATCATAGTCCCTTTGTCATCTTAAGCAGCTATTCCATAATCTTTTCACTTGCAATAATGAACAGAGCTTTTGATAAAAGAAAATATTTGATCTCCTTTTAGCCAAAAAATCTCTCCTTTATAAGTCCATTTAATATTCCAGAAGGATTTTCTTTCCTTTGAAGAAATATGTTTGACATTCTAAAGACATTTGAATTTTAAAGCCTACAAAAAGATTTTTGGAGAATACCTGGTGAAGCACTAACTCGCCTCTGTGGCTCAAAAGTTCAATTATCACAGACATTTCACTCAGAATAGCATTTCTATCTTTTAACCTTCATCTAAATAATATTCATATCTCTTTTACTGTGACAGAGTTCAAGCCCTTGCAACACACTGCAAAAGTTGTAGGAAATATACAATTATACTTTTTTTTTCTTTACTCCTGGATTTTAAACATCTGCCAATACCCTAAAATAAAATAAAACTTCATGAATTCTGCTGAATCAAGTACCAAAAAGAAATCAGTAAGGATAGATTGCAGTTCTCTCAGACAATGAGAATGCATTAGGCAAATATATCTCTTACTGTGTTGTTCTTTTGAAACACAAGAAGATTTCCTAATTTTGGAAAGTTAATTTCTATATAAGCATTTCTAAACTGTGAGAAAATTATCTCAGAAATGAGGAATGAAACTCTCTTTCCAAAAATATTTACGTGATTTGCAAAGAGGTGGCTAAAACACATCTTAACAGGCAGCTTATATTTTTGTAAGTGCTTGAAAGGGGTACAGAAAAGTAATTGAACATGACAAGACTCGGCTTTTAAAAACTTACTTCATTTGGCAACTTATAAAAAGAATTGTGCTTACTTAATTCATGGCATTCTTCCCATATGAGAAGCAGTAACATCCAAATGAAGGAAAAAGAATAAATTTGAAAAAGATGTAATTTGGAATCGTGGCTGAAGACAAATGAAGAGTGGAATACCTTGACTGCTATAGCAATCAGCGTTCTTTGTTAATAAGCAACAGAAACTGACTCTGTCTAGTTTAAGCAAGGAGGGAACTTACAGGAAGAACATGGGGAAGCTAAAAAATATGCCAACCTGAGAGGACAGGACCCAGAATATCTCCAATTTGGGTAGCAGGAACTAATGGGCAGTTTTGCCTGGAAACTACCACTGGAATAAATCAGCTCCACTTGCTTTCCTGTCTAGATTAAGTCTGGGGAGATTCTAATTAGCCTATCTTGGTTACCCACCTATAAGAGTTAATAGCCCATTGACCCACTTAGCACACAGTGTGGGACAGGTAATTTCTTGAAAGGAAATTAGGAAGTGTTTAAGAGAAGAAATGGATGCTAGGTAGCATAAGTAAACACTTCTGCAAGTAAACTCATATAAGAGCAAAATACATACTATGTATTTTTAGAGAAATAAACTATTCAAAACATAACTTTACCTAGTAATGACTTTATATAAAAGGCCTAGTGAAATTTAAAAAATGTTTCTTAGGTCTGCAATTCACCTAAATAATTTTAAGCCTTTGGTACTCTAAACACCAATTACCTGCAAGTTATTACACATTTATAAGTTAGCATAAACATATTAAATAGCTCCTGAATGCACTTCTGAAGGTTTGTTATATAAAGAAACAGATACATGTGTACTTTAAGAATGTCAACCAAGTAGACATTCCTCACGAAAGTGTTCTCAGTCCTGCCTGTTTTTACCTAAACTTTTGCAAATAGTGCCTGCAAAAAGCACACATCTAATTTTATGATTTTGAACTTTGAAATTAAGCAGAATTGATCAAAAAATGAATTTTAGGGCTCAGATTCTGAGATTGATTCAGAAACTATTATGTAAGCCATTAGATAAGATCTTGCTATTAACTAGTAAAACATCTAATATTTCTGAGTATATAGTATTCTGGAAGTAGAATATTGATATTAAGTTTTCAAAAATATACTAAATGACTAATTCAATTGAACATTCAAAACCAGTCCTCCACTAAATTCTGTGAATACAAAGATATAGACATAGATATAGAAATAGACCCTCCCTCAAATCATTCAAAATGAAGAGACCTGTTAATAAATAATTAAAATGTAATGTGGAGAAGCAATAAAAATTATGTTCAACATGCTAGAGCAGTATAAAGAAGGGAAGACTTCAGAAGAGATGGTATTTGATCTGAAATTTGAAGGATACAGAGATCAGAGTGAAAAACCTTGATAACCAAAAAGATAAATATAAAAGCCTTGAATATTTAACCATGGAGAGATGTAGGAAAGGCAATAAATTTGTTATTACTATAGCATGATTTTTACATGACCTCAAAACCAGTAGTTGGGGGGTGCCAGGATAGCTCAACAGGTTGAGCACTTGCCTTGCAGCTGTGAGGTCTGGGGATCAGGACCCAGACCTGGCCTGTGTGGACCCATGTGCTGGGCTGTGACACAGCTAGTAACCACTGGGAGGTCTTGCGAGGGTTCTCGCCTCTTATGAGGAGGCCTCCGGTTCGGTTCCCATCCTGCACAGCCCAGCATCTACCTATGTGGAATGGAACTATGTCACAACTGATGGTGTACAACTGTGGAGACAGCTCTGGGCCCTCCCCCTTCTCTCTCTCTTTCTCTTTCACCTTCTCTCAAAGTAATCAAATAAATCTTAAAAACAAACAAACAAACAAAAACCAGTAGTTTGATATCTAGGGCCATGTCATAAAAGCTTTTCAGGCCATAATAAGGAATTAAACTTAATCTTATAGCTTAAGTTCAGCATTTTGTAACTATCTACTCTAAGAACAAAATACTCCTACTCAAATATGCCTGAGAAATGCTTCATACTGAAAACCTGTGCAGTGGCCATGGCAGGCAGCAGACAAACAACTATTTCGCCGCTTACCCAATTAACTTTCAACGCAATTTGAGAAACTGATTCCATCTCCAGAGGAGGGCCCTGATTAGTCTAAGCAATTTAATATTCTGTCTCTTTTACCCAAGATCGGTTCTACGGAACTCTGGACTAGGCCAATCAGTACACGGTATTCCCCTGGTGACAATTACTGGTACAGATTTGGACCTAAACAATTGCATCAGAATGAAAAGAATACTATGGTTCCTCTATTCAGAAAAAGCACTGTTTTGTTTTGTTTTTCTCTTTCTCTCTTCCCCAGAAAACTTAAGCAAAAATAAATACAACCCCAGCTGGGATGGCTCAGCGGGTTAAACACTTGCTTTGCAGTCCCAGGGACCAAGGATCGAATCCTGGCACTGGCCCATGCAGACCCATATGCCGAACTGGGGTGTGCTTCTCATGCAGGAGGCCCCGAGTTCACTTCTCACCACTGCCCTTCTCGTTTGGCCCCTGGCTCGGGGGGGCACCCAGCCAAGTTCCCGCCCTGCACGGCCCTCACCCACCTGTTTGGAATGAAACCATGTCAAAAACTAATGATGTACAGCTATGGAGACTGCTCTGGGCCCTCCTCCTTCTCCCTGTCTCTCTGTCTCTGTAAAAACAATAAAATATATCTTTAAAAAAATAAGTACATCCTTAACGCTACAGGCAATGGGGAATGATCCTATGACTACAAGAAGAACCAACCTTAGGATGAAGTCATCAGGGTGGATGACATAGTTAAAGATAGAAAGAACAAGTCCTTGATCACATCATTGAATTGCTAAATCATCCAGTGCTTCAGATAGGAATAAGACCTGGCTCATAATATAAAGGGGCTTATTACCTTTAGGAAAGAAGGCACATACACAGTAATGTTAATACCCTTTAAAAGTACTACAGTAGAGGTTAGTACAGGCATAAAGCAATAAAGAAGAGATCGGCTCTGCTAGATAAGTAAAGAAAGTTTCCATGTTCTTCACCTGAGTTTACAGTGATGTGCAAGAGTCCAGAGTTAGTCTACAAGTCCATTTTGTTTTAATACTTTGATATGCTTAACATTTTATAATATATCCCCCAAAAGCCATTTAATTACAAAAAGTAAAATTATTTTCAACATGAAGATGTTGACAAGTAGCATATGAATTAAAAATGAACTAAACATAGTTTATGATTCTGATTTTACAGAATAGGATTAAAAAGGGGTTTATTTCTTTTAAATTTCAATAGTCAAATAAGACTTATGACTCCTAGAATAAAACAAAGATTATGTACTACCAATGTATATATTTTTCTGACTTTTAAGCAATATCATTATAAAGTCATAAATGACTTTATCCCCTATTTTTTTAGTTGTGCAATTATGTTTTACATATACCATTCTACTCAGTGGGATTTCACTATAGGCATGAGTTCAATGCTACTTCTCAAATATAAATGGCCAATCCATGATATCATTTAAATTCTTAGAAAAGGGTTTTGTGATTGACTATGAAAAGACATGACTGGCATGCTTTGAAAATGTAGCCAAAATTTTAAGTTCTCATAAATATATATAATAAGCCTTGTAATTACTGTTCAAAAAAACTATACATTTAATGTTGAAATATCTTCTCATCAGTAAAACTTCACTTATGTCCTAAATGCCATTCAGTTTGGGGTTTGTATTGCTTAAAAGAGATGTATAAAAATTATCATTGATTATATAGTTTATTGCCTGCAAACACCACACCTAACCAAATTTGTTCCTCTATTTAATAATATGTTGTGTGTTCTTACCTAGAAATATCCTGATGACTTCCTAACCGCATAATGTAACGAAGTGTTCAATTATCCTCATGATTTGTCAAAACCCCCAAAATTGGAAAGAGACAACTTTGAAAAAGGAAACCACATCAAATTGATTTTATTTCCAGAAATAATATTCTCTCATAAATTAGAAAAAAAACACTCTTCAAATTTAATTGTAATTTCATTTTTGTAAACCTAAGTTGATGCAGATAGAAACATTCTCACTTATTTTATCTTAGTAAAAGGGAGATAAAAGCAAAAATGTCACATGTATTCTTTATTTAAAATTAAGAAACTTGTCCACAGAGTAAAGGCTGCAGGCATAAAGTTTTTCATCTAACAGCAATATTTTTACTATCTTTATACTGGAATCTTTATTTTGACAGCTTTGCAGCTGTGAAGGTTCATAGCTTCCTGAGCTAAACTCAAGAGGCTCTGAGTCCCTGCCAACTGCCTTTCAATTTCACATCAACTCTCTTGATATTTTGTCAGTTTAAAGCTTTTGCAAAGTTTGCAAGGCCTGAATTCATTAGATAAGGGAAATGGGTCATCTATATCTTAGCCAACCTCAACTGCCATAGAGATTCACTATTGTAAATTTCTGTCGAGACTGATTTAGAAAATAGACCCCATGGGTCTTTGTCAGTTTTAGTATTTGATGATACTGTAATAGCAGCTGCTGAAGCTGTGTGTGCCTCAATAAAATTTTCTGGTTTAAATTCCCTTTCCTTTATATTTTCTGTATAAAATTGGATGCTGACAGCTGCAATAATAAGGACAAAGGGTCATTTAAAGTTCAGTTTGCCAGAGACATGATAGGCAACAAATCCACCACAAAGGCATTTTTTAAAAATTGTGGTGGTTATTAGAAAAAAAAAAAATCTATTCTGTTTTTAAAGAATTTGCAATATCCTAAAAGAACTAAAAAACAGATTGTCAAGGATAGTTAAGGAAGTTGAAATACAGAGCTTCAACTAACAAAAGGATTTGATTATTCATCTGAGAGTAAATTGCAGCCTTATCACAGGCAATCATGTTGTCTATACTTTAGTACAGTATGCATCTTAGAGCTGCAGAGACCCAGCACTTGCCACATCTTGTTATTAGAAAGAAATATTTAAGTGCATGTCTGTATTTTAAACTGAAGGTGAAAAATGATAAATGGTATTTGAAACAGGAAAAGTATTGGTAATATTCTGTAACACTGTAAATGAATGAATGCTTCATCCCACAAAGGTTAAATCTGTCTAAATTTTGCATTGTGGTAGTAAGTCCCAAGACAGTGAGGAAAGTATCAAGGCAGGAGATATTACAGAGAAGTAGAAATCACCTTCAATAGAACTTCAGATGATATGAATCAACTTAAGTAGGTATAAAAACAAGTAGTAACATTGTACTACCAGGAGAGGGGACTAAGATGGTCCTTCAGAGTCATATCAGTTAAAGCAAGAGGGCTGAGCATTTGTACCCTACACCAACCAGTCATTAGACACAGTTTGCTACTGGGGGGGGGGGGGGGATGAAACCAAGGTAAATAAGCTTTCTGTACCCGAGGACAGTTCAAAAAAAAGGGACTCCATGATAATCCAGCAGCAGCAGCAGCAATCTCTCTCAGCAGCTGCAGAAATGAGTGCATTGATCCAGAAGGGAGAGCTGGGCAGCACACCACAGTACCCACCTCACAGGGGTGTCTATTTATTGGTATGTGATAAATAAGTAGGCTGACCAGACATACCATTTTAAACAGGACAGAAAACAATGATACCAAAAATATGTAATTTATTGAATACCCACTCTGTGCCTAAAATAAGAGTGTTTTTTTGTACATCAATTTTTTAATTATTTTTTTCTTAAGATTTCTTTATATTGTTTTGTTTTGTTTTTGACAGAGAGACAGACAGAGACAGAGAGAAGGGGGAGGGCCCAGAGCAGTCTCCATAGTTGACAGCATTAGTTTTCCATATAGTTTTGCTCCACAGTTGGGTGCAGGGCTATGCAGGGCAGGAACTGGGCCGGGAACCTCCCTCATAGGCCCCAGCAAGAACTGAACAGGAGGCACACCCCAGCTGGGCTGGGCTCAGGATTTGATCCTTGGGCTCTGGGGCTGCAAAGCAAGCACTTAACCCGCTGAGCCATCCCAGCTTCCCCATCTTTTTAATTCTTATTAGAATACTATATGATCTTGCAATTTTAGCTTAGATTTACAGACTTCATGTAATTTGTCCAATTCATACTGTTGATTCTAGGATGAGATGATCTGTCCTGAAAATTCATAACCCTAAACTCTATACCTTGCTTAGGGCCTCTTTAGAGTGAAAGAAACTACACGATTCTAAGTTCAAATTTTTCTCTGAGAGATTTAGGTTTATATAACTTTAAATCTTTCTATCCTGAAGATATAGTATTACTTTTATTGAAGCCTTAGCCTTGATTTCTTCCTGCCTGTGCCTGTACCCAGGATAGATTCCAAGACATACTAATATATCAGATACAGAATGAGTTCTATTTAAACAAAAATAAAGGTAACATATTTAATAGTACTAGAAAAAGAGGTTAGATATACTAGAAGCACCAAAAAAAAAAAAAAAAAAAAAAAATCTCGCATTAAAAGCCATAATTGAGGAAGAAAAGGAACCACACAAACACCCAGCCTAGGTGGTTAACTTTATCTCCTTCCAAGCATCTCAGGAAGGAGTGACAAAATCAAGTCTCACCTTAAAACAAAAATGTCCTTCTCACAGTACAATGACTTGTAAGAGTCTCAAATATTTGGCTTTGTTTCTCAAAAGGGCTTCCAGAATAACAAAACTGAAAAAGTCAAGTCAAAGTGATTTTTGTTTAAATTGGGTTTGATCATGGACTGAAACTATCTCCCTCTCCATTATCAAGTACATATACATGGAGCCAATGATTTTAATCAGGTTGGTGTGGGGCATAGACCCACTTTCACGTACGATCATTCTGTTGAATAGTGGTACAGCCTAGTTATTCCAAAAAAGTAAGCAGAAATTATAGATTTCCTGAACAGAGTAGACAATTCTTCTCTTACAAATGTTCTTCTGGGAAATTAAGAAAAGAAGTTATTTATATGTGGGAATAATTTTTCTCAGTGTCAGACACTGTCAGGCTTAACCGCAGTACTTTTTCCTCTAACTTTAGGCTACCGGTACTTTAGCCACCTTTGTGGAATATTTCTTTTAATTAATGAAATTCTACAGTTAAGAGCCACTATTTTCTGTTAGAGAAAAAAGAGCTGAAGAGGAAAGGGTGATTTATGAACTTGTAGACATAGACAGTTGACCTCCTGGCTGACAGGTTAGAAATCCATTCATTTATTTTCCCTTCACCAGCCATTTCTCCTTTTAAATAATCAAGTGAATAAACATTTTATTCCATTTCAGTTTAAATCAAAATGTAAGTATTAAAAAAGATGGATCTAGGAAAGCCGGAATGGCTCAGTGGGTTAAGCACTCACTTTGCAGCCCCGGGGACCAAGGATCAAATCCCGGTCCTGGCCCAAGTGGACCCACATGCTGAACTGGGGAGTACCCCAGTTCAGTTCTCACCAGGGTGAGACTCTGGCCCATTTCCCGCCCTGTGCAGCCCCGCGCCCACCTGTGGAATGAAACTAAATTAAAAAAAAATTTTTTTTAAGATGGATCTAGATTTTGAAGTCCCCCTTACTGGTTTTGAAAAAGCAAACAGAATACCTCTAGGAAATTTAGCAGTCAGCTGTACTTATTATAGCTGGGAAGGTACTGATAAACTCTGGTATTGTCAAAAAAAAAAAAAAAAAAAAAAGAACCAATGGGCTAAGTAACCTACAGGATTTAATTAGAATTGTACTATGGGACCCATCCCCCAACCCCACCCCAATATCACTATGATAAGCCCTGTAGCATGCAGAGAATTTGGCAAAGTTTTTATTCAATTCTACATCATAGTCTCATGAACCATTTTGGAAGATTTGGCACAGACAGCAATGATAATAAATGAGACATTTTATGTGTAATTTTACAACAGTAAAATAAATAATTGTCACTGAATTATTGCCCAAAACCAAGCATGTATAACTATTATTCTGTCTTCACTTTTACATGTACAGTACTACAAGAACATTACTGACACTAACTTAACATCTTAACATCTTAGAGATTAAATAGAATTGTTAAAATTTATTGAACACTGGAGAACTTATGCCCATTCCCATACACACTCCCCAGAGAACAATGGTCACTCCTAAATAACTAACAGCATACCCCATACTAGTTGAGGGTAGCAGAGATAGCACAAGAGAGATTAACCAAAGCCTTTCTATTTAATTATAAGGTTAGTACAAGAATTATGACCCTTAGATTTACTTTTCTTGAAATATTTCACTTGGTTCAGGAGAGGAAAATTTTTCAGATATTAATTTAATTTTAACCTAAATTTTGAGTCATTCTCATAGCTTTCTATCTTTAAAAAAATAATCATTGATTAAGTTCTTTTTTATATCCATTTTGTTCACTAGGTGTTATTAATTCCCAGTGTATTAATGGCTTTCATTAGAAAAATGTTCCCAACTCTGGGGTAGTGGGAAAGAGCTGATCTCCAACTTGCAAATTAAATTTTAGTACACAAAGCATTCTTAACTCACTGAATTCAAACTTGGAAATAATATCTCCAGAGAAACAACCTTAAAACTGATGGTTGTGTCCAAGGTCACCTTCAACAACTCACAATGTAATAAAATTTACCACAGCCTCCTTCCACCATGCATGGTACTGTTTTAATTGTGTTCAACGAATTAAACAAGGAAGCCATTAGATGAAGGTGGCTTTTATGACCTAGTAGCCTATGTAAGCAAACTCAAAACTAAGCATGAAAGGCCTCAAGGTTAAGAAATCAAAAACTAAGAGCAACCAATCACAAATAGTACAACCAATCACAGTCAACAAGGCTTTCCCAAATAAGTCAACTGGTTAAGCTAAAGCCAATCAAATAACTTCCCTTGTGTTTCTTCCACGTCTTCTCTATAAATGTTTTTCCCTAGCTACTGGTGGTAGAGTGCTCCTAACCACTTACAGTTTGGTACTGACTGATTGGAATCAATTTTTGCTCAAATAAACTTAAAAATTTAATATGCTTCATTTTATCTTTAAAAAAAAAATAGAGCACATCCTGCGCATGCACACACACACACACACACACACACACGCCACGTAGGGGATGGAAACACTATTGTCTCAGCCCACAGTAAGAACAGCTCTGGTCATAGTAGTTTAGAAGGGGATTGAAGTATATTTAGAAGCAGGAAGTGCTGGCTGTTCTCATAGGAGCTGCCCCATCAAAAAGAGACAGCTCTACAACATGAACTTCAACAGCGGCATCTCCTCAGCTGTCCTGAAAGCAGGCTGACCAAGCAGCCTCTGGGAGACCCTTTACCATGCAAACTAGATCTTGTTGCTTCCCATCTCAAAGCTCTCTAAGATTTCTCATTATACTTTGAAAAAAGAAAAAAATTCTAAGTCTTTTCTATGAACTGCATGATCTAGCCTCTGGCTGCTTCTCTGATCTAATTTCCTGCCACTCTTCCCCCACTCACTCTTTTCCAGCCAATTTAGTCTCCTCAAAATTCTTTAAACAAGTCAAGCACGTTCCTACTTCAAGGCCTTCAAACTTGCTCATCACTCTTCATGAATGCCTTTCCCTCAGATGAGATATAATTTGCTTCCTCATTTAATTTCTGTACTCCAGTCACTGTCAATCAATCGTTCTTCAATTTTTATCACAGCACCAATCTGACTCATATCACATATTTGATCATCTTCCTTAGCACTGAAGGGGAACAGAGTTCGCCACCACAAAACATTCCTCTTTGGGATATTGATTATTTTAAGGTATTTATTTTTAAGGCTCAGAATACTCAAGAAGAAACTTTGATTATTTCCCTAATTGCCCAAAAAAATTTAAGAGAGAAGGTTTGTTCCAAGAAGAAGATATCACCATGGATAACTATAGTAAAGTGTGAGGTAAGTATGATAACCAGGGAGGAACTCAGCAAGGACCCTTTGATGAAAGTCCTCTCTGTGCCCCACTGTATCTAGATGGCCCAACAAACGTTTGTTTACTAAACATTACGGTAACTCTTTCATTTCCCTGTAAATTGTCTTACTTTCCTTTGAAGTTCCAGACCCCTACCCTGTTGTTCTTAGTTTGGAATGACAGACAATGTCTGACAATTAAGTTCGTAAACTCATTCTAAGAAAAATGTTACATACCTCATTGCCGAATATCACTATGGTCACCTTTGAAGTACTCCCCTTGGGAAGCTATGCACCGATGCCAGTGCCTAGTCCACCCTTCAAAGCAGTTTTGGAACTCATTTTCTGGAATGGCCATCACAGCTGTCATGGCATTACCCTTGATGTCCTGAATATCATAAAAATATCTTCTATTCAATACTTCTTTTATCTTCAGGTAAAGAAAAAAGTCACTGGGGGTTAAATCAGATGAGTAGGAAGGATGTTCCAATACTTATTTGTTGACAGGCTAAAAACTGTCTCACAGGCAGTGCCCTGTGAGCTGGTACAATATCATGATGCAAGAGCCATGAATTGTTGCAGAAAAGTTCAGATAGTTTTTGTCTAACTTTTTCATGAAGCCTTTTCAGTACTTCCAAATAGTCAAATTGGTTGACAGTTTGTCGAGTGAATACAAATTCATAATGAACAATCCCTCTGATATTTAAAAATATATGTTAGAAACATCATTATGACTCTTGATTTAGACTGACAGAGCTATTCTGGATGTGCAGAATTAGCTGACTTCCATCATGCACTTCAATGCTTCTGTTTCAGGGTCATATTGGTTCACTCATGTTTCATCACCAGTCATAACATGGCCCAAAACATTATCCTGCCTCTCCAAAAGGTCTTGACAAGTTTTGACTCTCCTTTGCAATTGTTCATCAGTGAGCTCCTTGGGAATATTTCTGCACGTACCTTTCTCATGCCAAGATTTTCCGTCAAGAGTTTCCTGTTTCTCTAAGAATATTTACTTGGTCTGCTATGCTTCTCACAGTCAGCAATGATTTTGATGCGCAATGTGATGGATTTTTGCAATGTTTTCATCAGTTCTTGTTACTGGCCGCCCTGACCTCTCTTCATCAGTGACACATTGTCTCCCCTCAGAAAAAAGTTTTTAATCCACTGTATACTGCCATTTTCTTCATGGAACTATCTCCATAAACTTGGACTACCATGTCCCTGATTTCACTTCCACTTTTGCCAAGTTTAACAAGAAATTAAATGTGTATTTGTTGCTCTAATTCAAACTTCAACATTCTCATCACACCACACAAAAACATGCAACAATAATAATGAATGCCACTCAGCAAGACACCACCACACATCGACATAAACACAGCTGTGAGACACTGATATACCAAGGTTATGAAAACTTACCGAGTTGTTTGTACAGTGCTACAACATAAGCACATGGTGGCAAGTTTGCAAACTTAACTGTCAGACCTTGTACATGGCATTTGGTTTATGGAGAGACACGCAAGTAATTGTTGATCTCAAGAAAACGCCACATTGGTAATCACTGTCCTTCACAGCAAGCTTGCAGGAGACAGAGACTTTAAATATCACTGATAACCACCTGAAAAAATTGGGGTTTTCTTTGGAAATAATATCAATAAAAAGACACCGTCCAACCTCATTGGAAGAGACATTATCAGGTGCCTATCTGTGAATGGATATGTTCCTCTGTCTCTGACATTCACCTCTGACTACAAAAGACATCAAAGACTCCTTGAGGATAAGAAGCTGCTGACATCAGAGGTATACAGCTATCCCAAGACACTGATAAGGCCTGTATATCTAATAATTAATAATAAATTAAATTCATTTTATCTGAATGTCTACCTGTCTGCTAAAAGTATTAGTCATAATTGTTATATTTGTTCTTTGGGACTTTCTATGCAGTTCAACTATTTATGATTATTGAGCATGTATAAGATAATTGTTAATACTCTTTTCATGGCTAATGTAAATATTATACTAGATGCCAAATATAGAAAAATGAGACAGAAGGCAAAATTTGGATCATGATTTTTCACAGGATAGAAATTATTTAGAGTGGTTTGTTTGTTTGTTTGTTTGTCTGTTTGTTTGTTTTCCCCACAATGAAGACCATAAGACCTGGATGCCTTCCACATACCTGCCCTTCCCTTTTGGGGAAAATTCAGCCTCCATTCAGATCTCATAGTTACAGTATTGCATCATCACCAATGAGTCGCTATTTTAACAAGATGTCAACACTGAGACTTCCTAGGAATGAGCCTTCCTAGCATTGTGAGACCACACTATCCAATCAGAAAGTTAGTCATCAATGCATCCTTTGGATTAATTTATGACCAAAAGGGGGAACTGTGGACAAATAAGAGATTCTACGGAAAGTAACCTCACAGGATGATCTGATGATAAATTTATAACTAGGCAGGACATGGTGGGAAGTCATATAACTTCTTCGAAAAAGGTTAATCTTTGCCTTAAGCAAGCCTTGTCCATTGTTTCTGTGCATCTAGGTTAACATCTTTGAAATAAGTTATAACCACTCTCAAGAGAATACAAAATCTTAACTCTCCTATAATCCAGTCACCTCCCTTGCTTTCTCCCACCTCCATGTAATATTTACTACCCTCCCTCCTTAATTTCAAATACATAAAATAAACTGCAAAACTATTATTCTCTGGAGAATTTGAGATCTTGCCTCCACAGCACATGTCATCAGTTTAGCACAAATAAACTCTCAGAAAAATTCTCAACAGGTTTGGACATTTCTTACATCAACAAACCTTTCATCTTATAACCTTGTGCCCAAGGTACAGCCAAAAGTCTTCAAGCTATCCACAACTATCCACAACTGCACTCTTCCTAGTCCTGTATGTCTTCCAAATTGTGCATACCTATGTAGTCATCCAAAGCACTTTGTTCAAAGGGAAAATATTTAAGGCTACTGACATTCACAGATGCAACATCTTTACCTTCAATATACTTTAGCCTTAAAGGCTAAATATATTGACACAGTGTACTCAGTAGGAGTGATCATTGCTGATTATGGAATGACAGAAATTAAAGCTGAGACACATAAGAAATTACTTAATAAACCCCCTAAATTTGTACTTGAGCAAATCAAGGCCCAGAGAGAAGTTGCGGAAGGGTAACAGACTTTGATGTCCCATAAAAACCTCCTTGGCAGATATATTATAATATTTTGATCTAAATGCCATTGATAACCAGCAGAAACAAAATAACAACTAAACAAAAACAAACAAACAAACAAAAACTCTAAAACAGGACACAGGTTTCCCTTTTGTAAAAGAAATTTACACTTTATAAAGAAAATTCTATTTGTAATGATGTTCTCTTCCCATAGAGGAAGAGATGAACTTTTAACAATTCATCAATGGAAAAGAGAATGACTTAAGTCTGCATAACAAACCATACTAAACAACCTGTTCAGCATACTTTTCCTGGTTACCTTCTCATAACTCACCTCCCTTCCCAAGAATCCCCAAATTCCTTTTCTTTGTTTAACCTAAGATATATAAGTTTAAGTTCTAACTACTTCTTTGGGTTATTCACTGGGTGATTCCATGTGAATGTGTAATGCATATTCTAATAAACTTATGTTTGTTTCTCTCATTAGTTTGTCTTTGCCAGTCTAATTTACAGGGCTTCAGCTGAAAAACCTATGATCAGTACAGCAAAAAATATTTTTTTTCTTTCTACACTGCTGATGAATCTTTATAATTTTATTAAACTTCTTAGAAACAGATATTGTTTAGGCATTATTTATCATTTTTCCAATTTTTGTTAATTTAGGAGGATAAATTTGTATTACATTAACCAGTTGTTTCTTTAATCAATAACAATTTAGAATTTGGTGTAGTAGACAACTGTTGACTTTGCAAGCCTAGTTACCCTTCATTCCTCCCCAGCTGAGGAGTTAAGACCCCCCTCAAAAAATACTTTTAATAAAAAAAAATTATTTTTAATAGATTTGTATGCTAGTTTGGACTAACAGGCATAAGAAGGAAGTCACATAGGGACCTGTTAACTATTATAGAAATTTCTTAGCCTAGAACCTGTTAGACTGCAGGAAAAATAACCAAAAAAGTAAAAATCATAGCATACAGAGAGTAAGAATGACAAGACATATAGCTTCTACCCTACACACCAACATACATTAAGATGCTTTTCAGTTCATCAAGCAAATGACCATCTAAAACCAAGGGTCCTGTTTTCATATACGACTTTGATTTAATATGTAGACCCATCACGCTATTCAGTTTCCTCACAGCATGTCCTATAAACCTTAGTCCTTTTCCTTACTAGTCATTAAGCCCCCAAGGCAGCCAGAAACAATGGCTATGCCTTGACTAAGGGCAACAAGGTGTGGGTTTCTGTTAAGTTAATAATAACATCATGGCCTAAATTGTATTTTAGTTCCTGAGCCCTAAAGCAGAACAACCCCCTGGACACATCCTCGTAAAACCAGACTGGAAGATGTTGAAACCAACCTCAATGCCTACAATAATAATTTACTACCCTTACCTCTCTTGACCAATCAGCAAGTCCCACAACCCCAAAACCCTTTTGTGCATTAGCTTCCCATTCTCCTGGGTGGTGCCATTCATAATAAAATAGCCAATCTTTCTCTACTGCAATATTTAGTGTTGAGTGGTTGGTTCTACTAGCTCTGGGTGAATGAACCCATTCTGTTCAAACAACCTCTGAGTCATTTGTTCTTTCCTCATCCCGAGCCTAGATTTTTGGATAGAATGGAAACCTTCGTTGGTATAGACTCAGCCTAGTTAACTGGTTCATAGACTAGCCCTGTCCACAGTAACTGGTTTATGAACAGACATGTGACCCAAATAAATCTATCACAGAGCTTCAAAAGTCCTAGTTACAGGGGTGAACAGGAGAGAAAAATTCAAGAAAATAAGCCTTGATCCACAGAGGGAAAGTCTTCCTAAAAAGTGAGCCAACAGAATTGAAAGCAGAGACAACAAAGGGAAAGACACTGAGACCTCATGACACTGTTAGGTCCTTTAGACCCAGTTATGTTTATGTGCTGATTTTTATTTACTCAGGTCAATGTACTGAGTTGAATTTCCTAGGATATGCCAAAAAATTATGCTGCCTAACAAATAACTGCAGAGAGACTACTATACACACTTAAGAAGAAAAGAAAAAAGTATAGGATATTACTAATAGAGAGTGAATTGAACATAGGAATAAAGCTCTTCACATTCATTCACCTTCAGTAATGAGGCTAAAACTACAAGCAACACAAACATATAGTCCAAAAATTTCTTCATTCTAGTTTAAAGCCAGGTACCTACTGCCAGAGTTTAATCATCTGCATACTTTCTTCTATCCCAATCTCCAGGAGAAATAAGTCCCCAAAACCTTTTTCCTCTCTAGTCTATTTCCATTTCTACTGGCTAATAAAAAATTTTTAATATAAAAAGCTATTGTAATAAAAATACACTACAGCTCAAAAAATTAAAATAAATTTGGAGACTTTGGTTTTTATTCTTAAGAGAAAAATTTATGAGAGTAACAAATGTGTACATAACTATCCACAGTTTATATGACCCCCAAATGTAGCTATGAAAGAAAGAAAGAAAGAAAAAGAAAAGAAAAGAAAGAGAATATAATGTGACACATACCAGCCTTCATCTAAGGGGAATAATAATGCCAGCCAGAAGAGTTTAATTTTCTCTTCTCTCTCTCTGTGGGGTCACTCACCTTACAGAATTGGCAAACCGAAATGGAAATGCTACAGTAAAGTAAGCATTTCGCAATTTCAACCCCATTTAAAAAAGGATATATAGCATACACCTCCCTTTTTCTTTACAACACATTTTCTCATCTAGACAGGCTTTGGAAGGTTTGATATATTTTAAGTCCTCTCTGGAGGAACAATCCATGAGTCATCTGGCTTAGTCATTTGTTTTCACCCAAACAACTCCAACATTTATTTGTAGCTTGATGGGAGATAGTCATAGTTTCTGTGATTATCCATACCTGTGTCTATACAGAAACAAAAGTTGTGCTTATAAACTTTAATGTAGAAAATAAATCAATTCAACTACCTGAATCCAAGATGGTGGTGTAGGTAAACACTGTGCCTGCTTTGTCCTGTGAACACATTAAAATTACATGGGGGGGAAGCCGGGATGGCTCAGTGGGTTAAGTGCTCACTTTGCAGTGCCGGGAACCGGGGATCAAATCCTGGTCCTGGCCCGTGTGGAACCATATGCTTAACTGGGAGCTCCCCCAGTTCAGTTCTCTCTCTGTGTCTTTATCTCTCTCTCTCTCTCTCTCTCTCTCTCTGTCAAAAATAAAAATAAATTAATTAATTTAAAAAAATTTTTTTTTTTTAAATAATAAAATTACATGGGGATGCAGGTATAGCTCAGCAGGGTGAGGGTTTGCCTTGTAACCATAAGGTCCAGGGATTGAATCCCAGCCCTGGCCCACGCAAACCCATGTGCTGAACTGCAGCATATCTGGTAACCACTGGGAAGGCAGCAAAGGTTCTCCCCTCCCATGCAGGAAGCCTCCAGTTCAGTTCCTGCCCCGTGTGTCCCCACATCCACCTCTGTAGAATGAAACCATGTCACAGCTAATAATGTACAACTATGAAGAATGCTCAGGGCCCACCCTACTCCTCTCTCTCTCTTCTTCTTCTCTCAAACAATAAAAATAAATAAATCTTAAAATGACAACTACATTATAGAACAACCAACCTGAGAACTATTTGAAGTCTAGCTGAACAGAAGTTGTATAACTAAGGACACAAAGAAGAGGAGCCCATGACGAGACTGGTAGGAGGGGCTCAGATGCAAAAGGAACCAAACTTCCAGTGGCGGTAGAGAATCAGGAGGGATATCTCAGCCACGGAAGTTCCCCTCAAGGAGCACCGTACACCAACCCCACCTCAGAACACCCAGTCTGAAGCCCTGATGCTGGCAAGAGGAACCCCACAATATCTGACTATGAAAAAAAAAGTTGGAACTCACTGTCCAGCTGGGACGGAAGGCTGGGGGAAACCCAGATGTCCTCTTAAAGTACCTGCACTGACTAAGTCACTCTCTGGTACTCACCCTGAAATCCCACAGAAGGATGGTGATTCAGGGGACACTGAAGGCATATGGGGGACAGACTGAGGTGTGTGGCTTTGAAGCAAGGGCAGGAGGGCAGTCTCCATCACTCCTGGGTGGGTCCTCCTTTCATGCAGCTGGTTGATGAGTGGCATCTGTCTTGTGTTGCACCTACCCCCACACAGCCAAACCTGAATCCGATTGGTCTGGTGAGCTCCACTTGCTCTACCCTGCTGTCTCACTGGGACTCCACCCTACCCAGTTCCCCAACACCGAGGCAATTTCTCCAGTGAGCAGTCAGTCTTGCCTGCACTGCAGTCTTTTCTGGAAAACTATTTAAGTGCACAGACCCAAGACGGGCAGCGACCCCCGTTAGTGTGCTCTGAGACTCTTGCTGAGTAGCTCCAGGCATTTCAATGGCACCAAACCAGAATCTACAGGAGCACCCAATTCAGGTGACCAGAGAGACAGTGTGAGGGCCCCACAGAGCACCTACTACATAAGGCTATGCAGCCATACTGAGAGACAAAGCAGATATACCTAGTACACAGAGACAAATATAAACAGGCACCCAAAATGAGAAAACATAGAAATGCACCTTAAATAAAAGAACAGAAAATTCCAGAAGAAATAAACCAGATGAAAGCAAGCAACCTATTAGATATGGAGCTCAAAATGATGGCTATAAGGATGCTCACAGTCAGGGGTTGTGACAACTTCTCAGGAGGTAAAGCAGCGTTTCTTATCCTTCTCCCCATGTTGCAGAGAATAAACTCAGTGCACCCTGGAGGTCGGGGCTCTACCACAAGTGAAGCACTCCATGCTGTGAGAATGAAGAAACTGGATCACTCATAGTGCTGGTGGGAATTATAACACGATATAGTCACTTTTGAAAAGAGATGGGCAATTTATTTCAAAATTAAACATGTGTTTACCACACAACCCAGCAATTTCACTCTTGGGCATGTATCACAGAAAAATGGAAATTTATGTTTACACAAAAACTTGTACATACATATTCATAGCCGCCTTATTCATAATAGACAAAAGGTGGAAATAACGCAAATGACATACCATAGGTGAGGAATTAAACACACTGTGATATGTGATAATATGGAATACTATAAAGCATTGAAAAGGAATTGATACACCTAAATTTATTCAGACAGATCTCAAGAAAATTACAGAGTAAAAAAGGAAAAAAAAACAAAAAACAGCCTATCTGAAAAGGTATGGTTCTTTTATAAAGTATGTCCCAAAATTCACGCAAGATTTGCAGTTTTCATACAAAATTACTTCTTGTGTGAATTTTGGGACACCCTTTATAACATTCTTGACATGACAAAATGATATGGAATGGAGAACAGATTACTGGTTGCCAGGGATTGGAGGTGAGTGGCTATGGCTATAAATAGTTAGTGTGAAGGATCCTTGTGATGGATCTGTTCTGTATGTCATGATCACATGAATATATCCATGTGACAGAATTGAATAGGACAAAAAACATACACACATACACAAATCAGTGCCTATAAAACTGGTGAAATTTGAATAAGATCAATGGACTCAATCAACATAAATTTCCTGTTTGTTATATCATATATAGTAATGCCGGAGTTACTAGGTTGGGGGAAACCAGTGTAGGGTATATGGGATTTCTCTGCATTATTTCCTACAACTGTATATGAATCTCAAAGTAGACCTTTCTTAATAAAAATGAATTTAATGTCACACAAAATTGAATGGTCACATGGGTTTTAGATAAGCTTAGTTGAGATAGTCACATCATCACCGCTGCTAACCATTTGAAACAGAGAATTTCACCTATTTCAACTAATTTTATGACACAAAGGACATAAAAACAGACGTTAGAGGACTACTACTTCCAGCTGGTGCCCTGTTAGCTAACTGGTTGAAGAATGTAACTTTTGTTAATCACAGGTTTTGCCACAGTGGTGATTTAGTGCTGTGCAAAACACATGGTCCAAGGTGTTGTGGGTACAAGACTGAAACCCCGGCTTTGCCTCCCACATGATCTGTGACATTGAATAGGTTACTTACTCTTCCTCAAAGATGTGGCTGTGAAATGGTAGAAGAATAATAACTTCTTATGGCATTTTGGGAAAATTAAATGTGATAAAATACGTAAACAAATACACTACTTAAAGTATTAAACAATTATTGCTATTAAATAGAAAGAAAGCCATAATGACACTCCACAGTTCACATAATCAAGTCCCTGGATTATATAGATGAGAAATCTGAAGCCAGGAGAAGTGACTTCTGGACAGTATCCGTAGACAGCCAGCCGCCTATGGTGAGGAGCAGGAGCAGCAGCTTTCTAAGACACTTTGGAAGGCCAGTCGCTGCTTTATATGGGAGAGGTTTTAATCATATGGTGAGCATCACCTCTTATTCTACTACTTTTTGACCTCCTACTGCACCCAGGTGAGACTACACATGATATAGTTGTTTCATAAATGAAAACAGATTTAGTTACAAAAACAAACCAAAAAGTTTTGCATAAACAAATTCTAACAATATACATTTAATTCACATACAATTTTTTTGTCATATTGTTCAGTCCCAGTTGGAAAACCAGCACAGCTTTCTTCCCTTTATCTCAATAGAAAGAGAGCAAAGTTCAGTGTTCATAGACATTTGTGTCTACATTTTCTTACGTACTGATACAGCCAAGCACCTCAGCCAATTTTTACTTCATTAAAATCCAAGTATCTGTCAGTTTAGTCATTTTCTTTACCTTTGAAAAATGAGCTTTTTGGTCTTTTCTGTTTCTGGAAACTGACCAGATGTTAAACTGACAGGCTTTTCTTGGGAAATCTCTGGGCATTTTACATTCCCATTTCATTTTTGTAAAATCATCCTGAATAAAAACTTTAAACACCTAAAATTCATACAATGTTATATATAAAAAATTGCATTTCAAGTTAAATCACCATCAGTATAAGCTATATTTGATCACTGATTGGTGGACATTCTTTCACCTGAGAAACCAAAAGAAGAGTGCTATCTAAGCAATGCTTCATGTCAAGATCCACCGTTCTGGGGAAGCTGGGATGGCACAGCAGGTTAAGCGCTCACTTTGAAGCCCCGGGGACCAAGGATCGAATCCCAGCCCCGGCCCATGCAGACCCACATGCTGAACTGGGGTGTGCCCCCAGTTCAGTTCTTGCCAGGGCCTATGTGGAAGGTTCCCGGCCCAGTTCCTGCCCTGCACACCCCTGTGCCCACCTGTGGAGTGAAACTATATGGAAAACTAATGCTGTCAACTATGGAGACTGCTCTGGGCCCCCCCTACTCTCTGTCTCTCTCTGTCTCTGTTTCTCTCTGTCAAAAATCAATAATAAAAAAAAAAGATCCACCGTTCTGTAGAAAAATGATGGAAGTGAAGCAAAAGTGAAGGCGAATCAAAGGTAAATCAGAGTAGAACACACTTATTCAGTGGAAAGGGTAGGTCCTCAAGCTTGTGGCTAGGAGATCTTTGGAAGGGGAGAAGATATTCAGTTCTCATAAGAAATCTGTGAAACCATTAACACACCTATAATTGTATGTGTCTCTCAGATACTAGTATGTACTACTTCCAAGTGCACAAAAATTCTGTTGAAATTAATAAAGAGGAAATTAATTTTTAAAAAGATCAACATAGGGATTGAGAATTCATCTATTAAAAAACACTTTAGGAGTAAAAGCTCTGGAGAGGGGCAAGATGGCGGCATGAGAGGAGAACCCAGACATCTACCTGGGAAGGGACTTACGAACAAAAAGGAACCCACAGGGGAAACCCTGAGAAGCACCCTCAACTGAGAGAACCACACAACGCAGAACAACACACAAAGGTTAGAGGAAAAAGGGGAGAGCGGGAGAGGGAGGGAGAAGGAGCAGTTTGGGGACA
>PVKE010025503.1:0-22999 GCA_004027555.1 Craseonycteris thonglongyai | reverse complement strand
CGCCCCCCCCCCCCCCCCCCCCAGGGCTGGAAGCTGCTTGAGGTCAGGGGTTATACTTTGTTCATTGTTGTACCTTTACCACCTGATGCATTTTTGCAAATAAAACTCACCCAAGGATGTATGACTGAATAAATCAACAGAGGGCAAGATGTAGTTTCATAAAGTGAAATAAATTCTATTTGGAAGTGGGCACCAAAGGATGCAGTGATCTTTAAGTCCTGATGGTTTGGAAGATGACAAAGGGAGTTGAAATGCACTGTTATAACTAGAAGACGTGGGTACCCTTATCTTCCACATGCACCCTCCACATCTATCTGTACTTGATAGATATCGACCAGGAACTAGTCTCCTAAAAAAATTGACTGTCACTGCAACTTGGTTGAACTCTGATTATTTTTAAACTTTCAGAAATGATTTAATGCATTTGCTTCTCCAGGTTTGTACATAGTGTCTCTTTCTCGTTTCACCACTAGAGCTTTTGTTGTGTTTTGTGTATTTGTTCACATGACTCCTGTGGGTGAGAGGGAGAGGGGGTGAGCGTAACTAAGGAAGGTAAGTCTTGGCAGTCTGAAGAAGAGACCAGCCTTTGCTCCTTTGCTCCTCTTAAAACCTGGAGTTATCACTCTGTTTTGTTTTGGGAAGCAGAATTCTTCTGACAGAAATCATAGGCAGTACCTATGGGATGCAGGGATGGCTCAAGTGGTTGAGTGCTTGTCTCACACATGCGAGGTATGGAGTTCGTTTCTCAGCCCCAGCCTATGCAAGTCCACGTGCTGAACTGCAGCACAACTGGTAACCACCACAGTGGTGAAGGTTCTCACCTCCCATGCAGGAGGTCCCTGGTTTGGTTCTCACCCTATGCAGCCCCACATCCACCTGTGTGGAATGAAACCATGTCACAACTAATCATGTATAGCTATGGAGACTGCTCTGGGCCCTCTCCCTTTTCTCTCTCTCTTGCCTTCTCTCAAACAATAAAATAAATCTTTAAAAAAAAACAATAAATAAAACTCAGGCAATACCTAGCTTGTTTTTTTAAATCCATTCTCTCGCTTACTGATTTATTTATTCAATAGGTGTTTATGGAGCACAATGTAAACATTCAAGAACTGTTTTTGAAATAAACTCTAGCTTCATGCAGAATAAAAATAAATTCTAACCACAACAGAGATTGTTAGACATTGTTTATTTGTTTGTTTCAGGGCACATTAATTATTTGAAATGGTTACACAGTAGACTATTCTTATAATCTGGCCCAGAGCATGCATCTGAGCTGAAGATCACTGGGGGTATGATTCCCCCTGGGTGTGCCCTTGGACAGAGTGCAGGGTGACACTGGTCTTCCCTTGGCCAGGCCTGGCCATGGCAGAGGACAAGGAGCGAGGAGGTAGTCCTGGCCACTGTGGTTCTCCCACAGCAAGGCCTGGGAATTTAGGAGACATGCCATGTGTTGGGGTTCAGCAAGCGGGCAGGAAAGAGAAGGGCAGCTCTTTGCCTTGCTGTTCACAGCCTGCTCCCAGGCCTGCTTCTGCCAGCCTGCTGCCTTCCTTTCCTTAGTTCTGCACTGTGGGTGGTTCCCACCTCCCTTTCAAGTCCAAGTTACTCAGCTCAGGAGTGGGAGCCTTTCCATTGCCTGCAGGCTTCTGGGGGCTTCACTGGATCCCCATCCTCTGTGTGTCACCCCAGTACCGAGTGGGACCTGGGCCAGAGTGGGTGCTTTGGGTTCAATAAGTGTATGGAGAATCATCTGGCCCCTTTCTACACATAGAATTTGATCTCCACTGATCCCCAAGAGTCAGCTCCGTTCCCAGCGAGGGAAGTCTTCCTCTCCTCTCCACTAGACCCACCTACTAGCAGCTGTCTGCTCACCTTAAGTGTCCTACCTGAGTCTCCATCCACCTAAATTCCTCCCTTAACATAGGACCTGGAGCCACACGTTCTGGGCTTACGTCCTCTACTAGTTATGTGAACTTGGCAAGTTAGAGTCCTCTTATCTGTAAAACTGGAGTAATGGTCATTCTGTGTCAGAATTATGGTGATGGTTAAATAAATGAACATACATCACATGCTCAGGGCTGGCTGCCTGGTGCATAGTATGTGCTCACTTAATGCTATTTGCCATTTTCATCCTTCCATGGTGATATAGTGGCAGAAGAAGGACCTAGCTCCTTGCCCTCAAGTTAGTGCCAGTGAGCAGGCCAGGCTGGTCATGGTCCCCCCTTAAGCCCTCTCTTGTTCTTTCTAGTCCATGCAAATTCTCTTTCCTGAGCTCTTGTGCATGGATATGCATGCATAGCTATGTGATACAATTATCATTGAATTATTTGTAGTGAAACCTTGATTAACTTGATTCCAACTAACCAGTATTCTCAACCAACCATAATGTTTTAGTTATTCCACTTTTCAGGACACAGAGGCACATGATTGAAAGATGAATTCGGTTCAGCTCAATCCTTTCCACCTTCTATGGCCACCATCACAAAGCGAGAAGCAGTCAGAAGGATGAGGACTTTGAAGTCCTTTAGGATGAGCCTAGCAATGCCAGGCACAGACCATCAGAACAGCATGGGCCTAGCAATACCCTTCCTTGATGGGACTGTGAGGCCCAGAGAAGGAAAGGAACTTTGTAGACATCACTCTTCCAGGTTTTCTTTAGTTAATTTAAATTTCTTAGTGGAGCACTAAAGAAAAACATTTTAGAAATTTTTTCAATAAGAAAAGAAAATTTTTTTTCTGACGTTCGTCCTTTTTAACCTGAAATGTCACTTAACTAGATCCCTTATTTTTCTTCTTTCCCTTTCCCACTCAGAGGTCAGCTTGAAGTGTCCTCTTTGAACACTGGGCTCTGAAGACTGACCTCGGTTCCACTGGAGAATACAAGGCCTATATCCTCTGGCTCCTTCTCGGGCCATTAGACTGGTGGAAAAGGACCACTGAGCCATTAGGCCCTGATTTGTCACAGTCTTTGGGTTGGTGTGGCTCCTGGGTATGACTTGCTTCCTAGAAAGCAGTCAAGAGTCTCCCTAGGCTCTTTGTAACCACATGGTAGAGGCAAAATGTTCAGATATTACTAAGTAAACATGAGTCGTACACATTTACAGAATGAATAGAAGACACATTGGACAAACATAATACTAATGCTATAAAAGTAATATGATGTTTCTCTTTTAGGAAAGCTGACATGCAAACATCTAACCTTAGCTGACAGATACGCTGGGAAGTTCTCCACACTCCCTTGACAAGAGACTCCTGCAATACTTCTGTTTGTTTGTTTGTTTTTTGTTTTGTTTTGTTTTAATTTAATTTATTTATTTATTTTTTACAGAGAGAGAGAGAGAGAGAGAGAGAGAGAGAGAGAGACAGATACAGAGACAGAGAGAGAACTGAACTGGGGGAGCTCCCAGTTCAGCATATGGTTCTGCACGGGCCAGGGCCAGGATTCGATCCTCGGTCCCCAGCGCTGCAAAGTGAGCGCTTAACCCACTGAGCCATCCCAGCTTCCCCTGCAATATTTCTGAATTATGAAGACATTGACCACTATTTAAACACTTCTTAGGGCAGCATTGACTGTACACTATACCTAGTAAAAGGAGTGCCAAAGCAAATTCTTGAGCGGGATTGCAAAGTTATTTATTTGGTGGAGGAAAGGAAAAAACAGGAAATTGGTATTGGTGCTGCTTAGCTGGAGCTATAAAAGAGTTCTCAGAGGGACCTCGCTAGAGATGGGGGGAGGCTGCAAAGGAGGGGCTGGGTGTCCTGCCATGATGCCACTGTGACCATGTGTCTCTCCCAGGACCAGGCTGAGCTGGGTGCTGAGGTGTTTTATTAAGCTTAGGAGATTCAAAATACTCTAGGCTTTCTAGGGCGTGGGACATCATACTGTTCTCTGAGTTTCTGCTCAACCTGCCTTCTGCATTTGGGGCTTTATATCCTTCCTGTCATGTTACTAGAATCCCAAGGACACACTTTTCCATTTTTATTAAGGTGGGAGATCAGATGGAAAGAGAGGCCTGCAGGCAGCTCTTCACCTCTGCCTGTGAGAAGCAGCCCCACTGTCACCTCTCACATGACAGATGCCCTTTAAGCAAAACCAAAGCCATTTATCCACTGGGCATGGATGGGCTGTGCATGTCACTGTCACGGGTCCAGCAGAGTATGTTGAATGCTCAGGAATTTCATACCGTTCATGCTCAACAGTTACTAAAATGACATTGAAAAAATCCACATATTGGGGAAGCTGGGACAGCTCAGTGGGTTGAATGCTTGCTTTGCAGCTTTGGGGTCCCAGGATCGAATCCCAACCCCGGCCCACGTGAACCCATGTGCTGAACTGAGGTGTGCTTCCCACGTGGGAGGCTTCCAGTTTGGTTCCTGTGGGGGCAAATTTTCCTATGTGAGAGGCCCCCAGTTTGGCTCCTGCCCAGGGTGTTCTTCCCATGTAGGAGGCCCCAGCCCAGTTCCCACTCTGTGTGGCCCCCGCCCACCTGTGTGCAATGAAACTGTCAAAAATGAATGACGCACAACTATGGAGACTGCTCTGCCCCACTCCCCCATCAAAACAAACAAACAAAAAAATAATTCACATGTTTAAAATTACTAAGGAGACTATTCCCTCCTTCCCTCCCTCCCTCCCTCCCTCCTTCCCTCCTTCCTTCCTTCCTTCCTTCCTTCCTTCCTTCCTTCCTTCCTTCCTTATAGGAATGACTAGACAAAGGAATACTTTAGCAATAATTAAACTTCAGTTATTTACTCCCTTGTGGAGCAAAATTATTTAAACTTGCTCCAATGTACTGAGATAATGGGTGATATTGGCATAAAGTATGACTAAGGGAACATTACCCAGGACTGTGGGGGGAGGCGACAGAAGTCCGATGACTGCTTTTGATTCTTCTGGATCCCTAGTAGGAAGAGGTGAAAAGCCAGCATATTTCTGTTGAGGGCGCTGTGGTCAGTAACTGCCCCCACTATGGGCAGTGAGTGGTGTAGAAAGGAAAGAAGGTTGGATTTTATTAGATGAGAGGGTTTTTTTTATTAGATGAATGGAGTTTTTAGAGGGTCATTGTCAATTAGAAAGTTGCTCTTGGTAGCTCTGCTAAATACCTCTGGTGGATTTAATTCATTAGTGAATTACCATTTCTACCTTGAGCAAGACATTGGCCTTGATACAATGCGAACGTGGGGAAATAAAAGAGAGGATTACCTGTTCTCAAGGAGGTTATAATACAGTTGAAGAGATAAGGTCTATGTATATTAAAATGATGATGGCATTAACAATGAATAATAATATTGAGTGCTTACATGTGCTGATCACTGTTTTTATTGTTTTATATATATGAATTAATTTCACCTTCCCTGAAACCCTATAATTTAGATACTATTATTATCTTCCTGATACTGATGAGCAACATAAGATACAGAGTCTTTCAACGTTGTTCAAGGTCATAGAGTTTTTAAGCATAGTCAATCTAGTGGCTCTCACTCCACATCTGCTAAATAATCTAGAATAATATTAGCCATTTTTTGTTTCTCAGTTGGCTGCTGGGCTGGCTCTACTTGGCCATTTGTGGGTCTGGATGAAGGCCTTGGAAGCCTGGGAATGAGGCAGGTTGGCTTGGGAGATCCTCCTGAGAGCCCTGAAGACATTACCCACTCTCTGGAAGATGCATTAGGACTTCAGGTTGGCTATCTATAATAGGTAGCTTTTTTTCTGACCCCTGTGGATGATTTCTTCAGCAAGAAAATAGCTAACTACCCAGGCAGTGGGTGACGAATGCCTCAAGCCATGTTGCTTCTTGCTGCAGTGCTCCAGGGAGCTTCCTCAGGGATGAAACTCCTGCTGCCCCAGACTTATTTCAGGTCAGTGGCAATGGTGGGCCAGTGTCCTCACAGTTCTGGACTTCATGTGGCCCAAGCCCTTTTCTTTCTAGACTTCTCCAAGTATTGCATAATTCCTTTAAATAATGGCCAGGCCATATAGAAATGGAACTGGCCAGTGTGCTATTTACTAGCTAATTTATTTTTGTCCTTATATTATCATCATTAATTATTTCCATTTTCTAACATCAATTCCATTTTCTAACAAACAAATTTGGGTCTGTCACCATCTGCCATGTCCTGTCTTTCTCCACTTAAAGCCCTTCAGTAGCTCCTGATTATCATGCAGAACATAAACTTAAAAGTTGTTTACTCTTCTTCAATGTCCTTTGCGGTCAATTCCAACTGACATATCTGACTTTAACTTTACCAATGCCCTACATGAGACCAATTCTCAATTAGTCTACTTGACAAATATTTATTGAGCCTGCTATTGTTAGGCTCCATTGTAGGCTCTGGAGCAAACAAGATAAAACAACATAAAAATAACCATAATTAATAGCAACTTACATTTTTGAGTCTTTATTATAATCAGGCTCTACCTGTATTTAGTCTCAAATGAAGTCACTATCACTATCAGTAGTTCCATTTTACAGACAATAAAACAGATGCAGAGAGATTGTTTTGTTTGTTTTTTGAGATTAATGTTATTGTTTGAGAGAAGGGGAGAAAGAGAGAGAGAAGGGGGAGAGGCCCAGAGCAATCTCCACAGTTGTACAGCATTAGTTATGACATAGTTTCAGACCACACAGGTACATGTGGGGCCAGGTGGGGCAGGAACAGAACTGGGGCCTCCCACATGGGAGGCGACCATTTTTGCAGTCAACCCATACCAGCAGTTACCAGCTGGACCACAGTTCAGCATATGGGTTTGCATGGCCTGAGGCCGGAAACTGAACTCTGGACCTCCTGCTTGCAAGACAAGTGCTCAACCACTGAGCTATCCTGGTATTCCTGCAGAGAGATTGTTTATTGTAGAAAATTTGTTAAATATAAAAATTAAGAAATCCTTTTTCTATTAGTCTGCACTTATGAAAATAAGCACATGTGTTATTGTATACAATTTGGGTTAAATGTGTGTGTGTGTGTGTGTGTATGTATGTATGCATATGCTGTCTGGAAAGTATCCAGCCATGTTATGTGAAAAATAGAGACATTTATGACTGGATTTTTTTCCAGTCAGTCCTTGTATAATTTCAGAACTTACCTTGTTTTCCAATAAATTAGCTGTAAATATTTTTCTATTCCTAAATATTTTGTAACTTTTATTTTTTATTCTTTTTTTAATTTAACTTTTCTTTTACTTTTATTGAGATATAATTGTCTAAGCATAATGAGTTGACTTACATGTATGAGGGCTGTCTGGAAAATATCCAGCCACAAATGCCTCTATTTTTCATGTTGTATGGCTAGATACTTTTCAGTCAGCGCTCATATTACAAAATTATTACTGCAATAAGTTTAGTTAATATCTATGATCTCATATAGATTAAAAACACAGAAAGAAAAAATATGTCTTGTGATGAGAACTTCTAAGATTTACTCTCTTATCAACTTTCAAATATGCCATATATATGTTCACTATAGTCATGTTGTACATTACATCCCTAGTACTTATTTATCTTATAACTGGAAGTTTTTATCTTTGTACCACCTTCATCCAGTTTCTTCCTCCCCTGCCCAAAATGTGATTTTTAAAGGCAGTATTTTATTGTTTGTATAGACTGTACTGTTTTTTTGTTTTTTTTTTCTTTAAAGATTTATTTTTATTGTTTTTGACAGAGAGAGAGAAAAAGAGAGATACAAGGACAGAAACAGAGAGAAGAGGGAGGGCCCAGAACAGTCTCCATAGTTGCACGTCATTGGTTTTTCCACATAGTTTCATTCTACAGGTGGGCATGGGGCTGCACAGGGCAGGAACTGGGCCAGGTCTCACCCTGGTGAGAACTGAACTGGGGGCACTCCCCAGTTCAGCATATGGGTCCTCACAGGCCGGAATTCGATCCTTAGTCCCCGGGGCTGGAAAGTGAGTGCTTAACCCACTGAGCCATTCTGGCTTCCCCTGTACTGTTTTTCTATTGCAAATAATAATGGGTCGAGAACAGTTTTTGCTTGTTTGTTTGTTTTTTCTATCCTTGTATGTGACCCTACCTCTTAGAGCATTACCTCATCATAATTCCCAGAAATAAAATTACGGTTTGGAGGATGTACATGCTCTTGGCAAATGGTTGCCAAATGGCTGTCCAGAATGGCTTCCTAATCTTTGCTCTTCCCAGCAGTGCATGAGTATGCCTGTTTCTTCAAATGTCTCCAGTTCTACAGACTATGAAGTTTTTCATCTTTGCTAACATGAGCGACATTTTTATCTTGTCTTATGCTTCTTTGAGGTTGAACACTTAAAATTCTTATTTCTTCTCTTGAGCTGCCACATTTTTTTCTTGCTGTCCCCTGATACTATTGTGCAGGTGATACATCAGCAGAGACGTGACACAGTGCTCATTAGGCAAATATGTCTGTGGGACGTTTGCGTGTGTGTGTGTGCATCTGCCATAACGGGTGTGGGTGGCAGTGGAGGAGACTTACCTGTGGATGTGATGTGTATTTATGTCACTAGATGAGCCTCTGTCCCCAGTCCACTGCTGACAAAGGCCCATTCTCAGAGACCCAGGTCTTCGGAAGCCCTGGTTTTAGAGCGCCACCATGCAGTGCGGTCTGAAGGTCGGCAGTGCTGGCTTCTCCTGGAGCCTGCTAGACATGCAGGATGTCAGCTGCCACTGGAGTGCCTCTGGGTGGGAATCTGCATTTGTTCAGAGCCCTGGGTGGTTCATCCGCACAAGAAAATCTGAGCAGCTCTGGCCTTGAGCTGGCCTTCCAGTAAGTCTGTGAGGACTTTCAGCTTGACTTCCAGGCAGGCACTACTGATTCAAGGTACAGGGTGGTGGAGCTTTTGATTTAGCTCCCGTCACCCCCCGCCCCAAATCGGCAACAATAATAATTCTAAGAGTAGCAAACATATGGGGCCGCTTGGTGCCAGGAACCTTGCTAACTACTTTCTGTGGTTGTCATGTATGGGCCTCCTCTTCTGAGGTTGTACACGCCTTTGCGTTCTTCTTCCCCACTTCACCATTCAGAGTTTTCCTGCCCCCACAGGCAATCACAAAGCAAGCCCTCTCCTCGCCCTGCAAATCTGCCTCCCGGGCCCTCCCCTTAGGCCTGGGTGGCCCACAGAAAGTCAGGGAAGTCTCTGATCCCAATTTCTCTGATCTCTGTGCACGATGAGAGCATGACGAAAATGAAAAGTGGAGTGTGAGGAGAGGTTGACAAATGTGCTGGGAAGATGCTCGGGAAACGTTCCCAGGCACTTTGTCCCACTCGGTGCCCTGATGTGTAAAAGCCTGGACTTGTACATAAAAGCCGGGGCCTAATCCTGTCCTGAAGGAAAGTTATCCAGAGCAGCTGAAAAACACCTCCCGGCCTGCTTTTTGCACCCTCTCTGCTCTTCCTGCTGACACAGCCCTGCTCGCTGCCAGGCTGCGTGGTCTCTGATGGATGGCCTTTCTCCTCCTCCTCAGTCCTTTTGTTCTCTTCATGCTCTCTCTGGGGGGTAGGGAGTTGGGTAAGTGGTTCTGCAGAAGGCAGCAGATAGATGCGTGGGGAGGCCACAGGCCTTTCACATCCTGAGCAAGGACCTTGCCTATAGTAGGTTGATTGATGGTCATGACCTAACCTGGCCCTGCTTTTAGCTCATTTTGCTCCTAAAAACAAACTTGCACCACACAGCATGTTTTTTTAGTTACCAGAGCTGATGACAGTGTGCGTGACTCCTCTGTTCTGTGGAAGAGAACCTCACCTTCCTAGAAACCGATGGGCCTTCTCGGAGAAGCAGGACCCCCCCGCCCCCTCAACATTAAGCCTCCCGGAGGTGCAGAGAACACTGCCGTGTGGCTTTCCTGGAAGTGGCCGGGTCTTTGCCAAGGGCAGCCTTTCTGCCTGGGCCTTATCTTTTTATCTTCTGCCACCTTGGCCTGCTGTTCATCGCTCTCCTCTATGAGACTCTGCCATGAGTAGTTGTTCCCTCCAGAATGGGGCTTTGCCCAAGAAAAGCTCTCAGTAAGTTTTACCACATGTGCTGTAATCCAGATGTGTAGGATCCAGAAGGAAGCAGCTGATTAAGTGATGGCTGAGGGAAAGCACATCTTATGTCACAGGACCGTGGAAGACCTATAGCTGCACAGTGAAGGGGATCCTTGGTCCCTTTTCCATCATTCCTGTACCTCAGATACAATTGCTGGGTAAATCTCCCCTCCATCCCCCACTCCCAGACTAGTGGGAAACGCCCCTTCTGGGAGTCAAGACTCTTGTGACTCAGTTTGGCTTCAAGAGCAGATTGGGTGCAATGCAGGAACTAGAACCGGTTCTTTTCTTGACTGTGTGGGAAATTCACAGACATCTAAGATGAGCTCTCATCACCAAGGAACTCACCAATTGCTTGGTTGAATAAAGACAATAGCAGTAGAACCACGAGGGTGCGCAAGCTGCAAAGACTACTGTGATTAGGACAGTCAAAGAAGGCTTCAAGGACAAGATGATACTTCAACTATTTTTTTTTTAATTATTTAATTATTTATTTATTTTTGACAGAGAGGGAGAGAGAGAGAGATACAGAGACAGAGAGAGAACTGAACTAGGGGAGCTCCCAGTTCAGCATATGGGTCCGCACGGGCTGGGGCCGGGATTTGATCCTCAGTCCCCGGCGCTGCAAAGTGAGCGCCCAACCCACTGAGCCATCCCGGCTTCCCCTCAACTATTTTTTGAAGCACATACCAGATAGGAAATGTTTCAAAGAGAACTGTATGAGTTATTTAACGGGCCAAGACTGTACTTGCATTAATGTTTGGAGTGTGGTGTGTTGATTAGCGAACAGGATCCTGATTGGGGAGAATGAAGTCTCACTGCATCTTCCTCAGCACTGGACTGACGTAGTCTTTCAAACAGGGACAGTTTTTGGCTTTCCCACATATTTCAACACTCATAAATAAGGTCACATAGTGTTCCTGAAACACAGACACTCCTCTGCTTTGAGAAAGAAAAGGGTATAAGATGCTCTTTTCTCCTGTGTTATTATCGTAAAATGCACATGCCAAGGACAGGTTGATTCCTGAGAGTTTTCAGATGATTCTTCTTCTTCTCACTTCTTATTAACTTATGTAACTACTTGGATGAATACCACTTTTCTCCTCATTATGAAGCCAGGAGCACTGCTGAAGCATAGTTCCCTCTGCCCGGTCCTGTGGTCAGAGAACTCCATTCTGTCAAAACCAACTTACAGAAGATTCTAGTCGGGAAGAGGGAAGGTTTCTGGTGGAGAAGGAGGTGAGCAATCAGAGCAGTTTGATCAGCTCTCTGGAGAGGTGGGAGCAGTCTTCTCTGGCCCATCTCACTTCCCTGTGAACTGCATTCTTTTTACTACAGGGTCCTACTTCACTAGTTACGAACCTACTGGGAAAACGAAGAGAAAGGCAAATGGACATGGAGGGCCGCGTTTGGGAGCAAGTTTCCACTAGAGTGCTCTTCATTTGCTCCTCCCTTCTTCCACCTCCAGTCATAGTCTTGGCTTTGGGAGAAGAAGCTCCCCACTTCACCTGGGGGTTCTCTAGAATTGATTATTGAGTGTTAAAAGACCCTGTTGGGCCACCCCAAAATTTTACCAAATGTTCAGCAAGGCAGCCTGTCAAGTTAGGTACTGGCACGCATGGGGACCTTCACCACTGTGCCAAGCCAGTCAATCCTCTCCGAACTATGCCCAGGGGGTGGGGTTAGCCTACACAGTTTTTGAGAATCAAATTCCAGGCACCTTTAAGAAGTGATCTGCACATTGTTTAATGCCATGCTCACCAGCCCTACTCTCCTTCTTACTCCAAAACAACTAACTGAAGTTATAGTAGTTGCCACATCTTAGTGTAGTGGAAAGAACATGGGCTTTCTGGTTGAATAGACCTGGTTTCAATCTCTGACTTGGTCTTTCTTACGTGTAAGACTGTGGACAACTTTCTTAATTCTGTGATCCTCAGTGTTTTAAATAATAAAATTTAGCTCATACATTTAGGGGAGGGTTTGATAAAGGTGACCCTTATCCAGCATCTGGAGAATAGCAGACATTTAATAAAAGGCAGCCTAAGTCTCTTTATTTATTTGCACAGCTGGAGATCTTCTTAGTGCAAAGAAAGAACCCAAGAAATGGAAAGAAGCAGGATTCCTCCTCTCCAGGGGCCACATTTAAATATTTCCTCATTAAAGAGTTTGTAACACTCTAGCTATGATGTTTGCCATTATTAGAATTTTTCATAATCATCCAGGGAGAGTAGCCTAGTTTGAGAGAAGGCTTTTCTCTGTGAGGGAAATGAACTCTTATTAATTCCAAATGCTGACAATTGATAATAGTAGAGACTGTATACAAATGATTTTTTCTGAAGACCCACATGAGTATATAGCTTTGTGAAGCTACCCAGGGTCTCTAAATAAGAGTTTTACAGTTGACAGCAGGAATAGAATGAACAAGATGTGTTCTCTCAATTTACTTTGCTTTCTCTCCAAACTTAGAGTAAATACAAGGTATTGTTCAATTTGGTACCAGTAAGCACTAATGCATAATGGAAGCCAGTTCCAAGCAAGAGCTAAAAGAATGATTCTGAAAATTTTCAGATGACATGGTCCAAATCTTTGGCTTCAATACCACCACCATTTTTTGAGTTACATCATTTGATCTGATATTTTCTAACCGATGGGCTATCACAGTTCAGTTTGGTGTTGAGTGATTTCGTAAATCATATTGATGATCTGGTCCCTCTGTTCCTCCCAAGAATGTGACTTTGATGAGTAAACAACAGTTATAACGTGTTTGCTTCTATCACATGTACATCCAAAGTTATAAAATCTCAATGTTGCACAAGCTCTGCGTTCGACCACGGGAAATGTGCTGGCTTAGACTGTGTTGGTTTTGTCAGCTTTACTCTGCTAGACTTGAGAAGAAGAAAGAAGTATCTCCTAAATATGGGGATTCAGTACTTTTTATTTTGAGACAAAGTCCATCTTGCTGCTGTTTGATGGAGTTAAGAAGCAGGGTTGGGGGACCCTCTGAGAGCATGTAGCTGAGCTGTGCAGGCTGCTCTGTGATCCCAGTTTTTGACTCAAGGATGCTGAAGAGCAGATCTGAGATGGAGGTTTTATGTCACAGACCCAGAGGTCGGTCACTGGGTGCTCAACACAGATATCTTAAGGCTCAAAACCCAGAGTGCAGGCATCATTTACCTATCCCTACTTTTTAAAGAAGACTTTATTTTTTTAGAGCAATTTTAGGTATACAGTAAAATTGAAAAGAAGGTACAGAGGTTTTCCATATACTTCCTGCTCCCACACATATGAGAGTTATCCAGAAAGTATCCAGCCATATAATATGAAAAATAGAGGCATTTATAGCTGGAATTTTCCCAGACAGCCCTCGTCCATAGCCTCCTATAATCAATAATCACCCCAAACCCAAAATACATCATCTATTTGCAGGTCCACTTTTGGTGTGGTACAATCTATGGGTTTGGACAAAGGTATAATGACATGGATTCATCATTATAATTTCATACAGAGTATTTTCACTGCCCTAAAAACCCTCTGTGTTCTGCCTATTCATCTCTCTTCCCCAACCCCTGGCAATCACTGATCTTTTTATTGTCTCCATACTTTTGCCTTTTCCAGAATGCCATATATTTGGAATCATACAGTATGCAGCTTTTTCAGATTGGCTTCTTTCACTCAGTGATACCTTTATGTTTCATTCTTGGCTTTTCATGGCTTGATAGCTCATTTATATTTAGCACTGAAGAATATTCCATTGTGTTGATGTACCATAGTTTATTTATCTATTCACCTACTGAAGAGTATCTTGATTGATTTCAAGATTTGGTAATTATGAAGAAACTGCTACAAATACATGTGCAGGTTTTTGCATAGACGTGGCTTTCAAGTCTTTTGGGAAAATGCAAAGGAGTGGGATTGCTGGATTGAATGGTAAAAGCTTGTTTAGTTTTGTAAGAAGCTGCCAAGTTGTCTTCCAAAGCGAAACTACTATTTTGCATCCCCACCAGCAATGAGTGAGAGTTCCTATTGCTCCACATCCTTGTCAAAACTCGTCAGTGTTCTGGATTCTGGCCATTCTAATAGGTGTGTAGTGGTATCTTGTTGTTTTAATTTGCATTTCCCTGATGACATATGATGTGGAACATCTTATCAATGCCTGTTTACCATCTGTATTTCTTCTGTGCTGAAGTATCTGTTATTGTCTTTGGCTCATTTTTGGCCCTGTGGAAAATGTGGTCAAAAAAATTACAATGTAGGTCACTTATATCCAAGAGATACATTCATTACCAGTATGTGCTGAAACGTGAAAAAGAAAAAAATTTTTTAAACCCTGCAAACATAATAAAATACATGATTTTTGGTATTTTTTGTTACAAACATTTTGCAAAGCCAGCTATTAAAGATTCGGATTAATTAATGTTAAAGACATGTTTTGGTTGTATTTTTTTTTTTGCAATATCCATGTGTCTGTTATTTGGTAAGAAAATTTTTTATTCTTTATATTTTTATATTTCTTTGTTTAATAATTTTTAGATTGTGGGGAAGCTGGGATGGCTCAGTGGGTTAAGTGCTCACTTTGCAGCCCCAGAGACTGAGGATCGAATCCCGGCCCATGTGGACCCATATGTGAACTGGGGAGTGCCCCCAGTTCAGTTCTTGCTGGGGCCTATGTGGGAAGCTCCTGGCCCAGTTCCTGTCCTGCGCAGCCCCACATCCACCTGTGGAGTGAAATGATATGGAAAGCTAATGTCAACTATGGAGACTGCTCTGAGCCCTCCCCTTCTCTCTGTCTCTCGCTGTAAAAAAAAAAAAAATTAATAAAAATAAATCTTTAATAATTTCTAGATTGTAACTGAAAATAAACAAAAATCATGTATTTTATTATATTTGCACTGTTTTTAATTTTTTTTGTTGTATTTCAGCATATACTAGTAATGCATGTATCTCTCAGATGCACATGACCTATGCTATAAATTTCTGAACTCGCCCTTTGCAGCGTTATATTGTTTTTTCACTTAAGTTTTAAGAATATATAATGTGTTTTAAATAATAGTCTTTTATCGGATGTATCTTTTACAAGTATTTTCTTGTAGTCTGTTGCTTGTCTTCTAGTTCTCTTGATACTGTTTTTAGCAGAGCAATAGTTTTTCATTTTAATGAAGTCCAGCTTATAAATTCTATTTTTTTATGGATTGTGTCTTGGTGTGGTAGCTAAAAAGAGGTCACCATACCCAAGGTCATTTAGGTTTTCTCCTATGCTCTTCTAGGAGTTTTATAGTTTTGCATTATACAGTAGGTCAATGATTCATTTTGAGTTAATGTTGGTAAAGAATATGAGATCTGTGTCTAGATTTTGGTTTTCCAGTTGTTTCAGTACCGTTTGTTGAGAAGACTCTCTTTGCTCCATTGTATACTTTTGCCCCTGGTGAAAGATCAGTTGACTATATTTATGGGGGTTTATTTCTGAGATCTTTATTCTGATGACCTATTTGTCTATTTTTTTCACCAATACTACACTGTTTTGATTACTGTAGCTTTATAGTAAGTCTTAAAATCACATTTATATCTTTTAAATGATAAAAAGATCAGATCATTAGCAAAACATCCACACATGTGAGGATGTTAATAGTCAGAGGGTGAAGGAGACACTAGCAGCCTGCATCTGCCTTCCTTTTCAGTCTTTATAGAGGTCGAACTGGCTCAGGCCGGCTCACCATAGCCAATGATACATACCTCTTCCAAACCCCATGTTCACTGACATCATTTTGATAGCTTCAATTTGGCCAGTAAGGGAATATTTGCACCACAGAAATTGGCCAATGCTACAAATCGACTTTTTTTTCCCCTTCAGAGGACCAGTTGTTAAATATTTAAAACACTGGTTTTATATTTAATTTGTTTTTTTCTTTGATATCTCATTATCAAATGCTTTTTCATCATCATAGTTAATATTTATTAAAAACTTTGTATGAGTTCAGGTCTCTTAACTGTGTTCTTTTATTTAATTCTCACAGTGATCTTGTGAGGTAGGTCCATGATCTCAGAGTATGTTTAAAGTCTGCTAAAGAGCTGACCAGTGATGGACCAATTTTATTTTACGGGTACAATTTGCAAGTGAGTAAACTGAGGCTCAGCAAGATGATAAAATTTTTCCAACATCACATAGCATATAAGTGGTAGACTAGGGACTGGAACTTTTGTCTGACTCATGCTGGTAGCCACCATGCGCTATAGTGTTCCCCACCACAGAAGATGTTCCTGGGCTCACAGTCAGGACAGCTCTGTACCCAGCCTGACACCAGGTCTCTCAGCTTCAGTAGCTTCATCTATATAACGAGGCTGGTCATGATAATCTTACCTAGCTCACAGAATAGCTTTACTCGTTAAATGATACATTATATAAAATGGCTTTGGAAAGCTCAAGTGCCATATGAATGGGAGATATCATTACATGCTAAGAAGTGAAAAAAAAAATATTTATGAAAAGGACATCATAATCCAGGATTAGAAGGTTCAGTGGAGTGGGTATTTTATATAAACAAAGGTTCTAAGAAATCTTACAGTGAATGTTTCTGAGTGAACTGGCAGAACCTTTGATCTGGGATTGTCTCAACTTATCTCTTGAAATTCTTTGACTTTAGGTCTCGTTAACCTTCCCAGACAGTCTGGTAGCTAATCAAGGTAGCCTTAGTTTCGTGGGCAGAGTTGGATGATGGATGTCTTCTAGGAATCAAATCATTAACAGGATGGGTCAGCAGAATGTTGACACTTAGTAACTTTAGAGAGAATTTCTGCTATATCGTGTCCATGTGTTAGTAAGATGTTCTTCTGCTGTTCCCATAAGCTACTTATACTTCCAACACTCAGCATATTTCATTATAGTCATTTATTAAGATTTCTCTTTTGCACTGTGCTGAATGCTCCATGATGTCAAACAAACGTGTGATCACTATGGAAATCCCAGCACCAGGGACTGAGTTTGACAGCTCATATTGCTTCCTAAATAACTACTGAATAGTGCAGGGGTCTTCTTGCAGTGCTCATGCATTTCTTGTGCCACGTTTGTTCATCTGCAAGCTTTGGGAAGTTTCTCAAATGTCTTATTTGCACTTGAATCTAGTGTGCAGTCCAAAGCCAATAACTATAGCATGTTTCATGGTACAGTTACTCTGCACGCTCTCAGGATATCAGCAGCGTTTGGCAGCAATACAGAAACCTCCACATAGTTCATAATTTATATAGTCCAAGCCCCTTACTGTGTTATAGAAGAACTCCCTTGACCTGTTTCACCCCAGGTACCTTCATTCTTACTATCCCCACTGTGTAAAATGATCTCCTGTAATTCTTTTGCCTGGTCAACTCATACACTCTTCAAGAGTAGGGTCTCATCCCCTCAGGGTATCCTGTCTGATCCATGAGTTGAGATATGGCTCTGTCTTCACTCCCATATGTGTTTCTTGATCTGAGCTCTGATGTTATATTGAAGTAATGTGTGTTTCTCACTTTCCCACGAGACTTCTCAAGGGCAAAGATCACCTTTTCTTGCAAAACTGAGAAGAATATCTATGTCTGGCATGAATGGGGTGTTCACTAAATGTTTCATGCACTGAAATGACTAATTCCAAGTGGAATTCTTCTTTTCCAGGGGAAGCATGACAGTGAGATGAAATGCAAACCCTTGTGGTTCAGTAGAGTGACAACCCTTCAAGTGACCAAGAATGATTCTCTTGCTCCCAGCTATGGGTAGAGCTTGGAGCATTCAGATTATAGACTCAGTATTGGAGCTAAATGTGTGTTTGTCTGAGCACAGACAATTCCAGCTTAACAGCAGACTGGTTTATTCAGTATTAGAGGAGAAGAGAATCAATGAATTCTCCATTCATATCATCCAGATTAGAGGAATGGAGTTATGTTAGAAGATATTCCTGGGCTGTGATGGTGGGTTTATGACCACAGATGGAAACATTTAAGGCCTCCAAACTGCCTTCAGGATTTCTCTTTCATTGGTGGCCCTGTTACATATGGTCTTATTACTTTTTCCTGATTCCAACTTATTAATGATCTACTTATCTACACATGTTCCTTCCTTTGTTTATTCAGTTGGTCTGAATGGTCTTGTGCCTGCAATGAGCAAAGTGGTAAGGTAGCATGCGGTCTTCATCTATCTGGGGAAGTTCCGGTCTGTACTGTGGTGGGCATCATTGGTTATAGAACAATCATTCCTATAGCTGACTTGACTAGTTTTTCAGGCAAAGACCATTGGGCAATGCCATTTTGCCTATTGTGGGGAACAACCGTTTTCTGTGGGTGGGTGTCCTTGCTCTTAGAGACCCTAGAAGGAATGGCAGGCTGGTAATGGCACCTGGGATGTAACAGTTTTCTCTGGTGGGGCTCCCTGAGCTACCAACTGCTTGTTTCCTCCATTAGATTCATCATTTCAATATTTGGTAGGGAAAATGATCCTTTTGAGGGTATAGGAGATTACTTACCAGGTTCTGTAGAAACTATAACTGCTCTTATAGCTTTGAGGAAAAGGAACAGGACACTGAGGATGGAGAGAAAGTATAAATTCAAGAGTCAGCATGAAGAACATTCGTGACAAAATGCTGGAGGATGGTTGTCACTTGCATTATTCATCCCCTTTATACCTTCCAATTTGGTTATTTAAAAATACTAAAATGAGTTAATTGGATGGAATCTCAAATCAGATTCCTTTTAGTGACAGATATTGCCAGAGTAGCTGGATACAGGGTATGGGCCAGGCATCTCAGGTGGGAAATCTGTATCACTTAATTTTGTTCCCATGAAAAGTCTACATTCTTGCTATTCACATGGGTTTTCTTCTCCCTTTTTCTATCCCCTTTTGTATCTGGTATTTCTCCCCTCGATTCTCCCTTCTTTCCCAGGTGTGTTTGATAACTGCTCCCACACTGTCAGTGACAAGGGCTGGGCTCTGGGGATCCGCTCAGGGAAGGACACAGGAAAGCAAGATGCTCGCTTCTTCTTCTCCCTTCGTACTGACCGCATGAAGAAAGCCACCACTGTGATTGGTTACAGTCGCTACCAACCAGGCACGTGGACACATGTGGCAGCCACTTACGATGGGCGGCGTATGTCCCTCTATGTGGATGGCACTCAGGTGGCTAGTAGCCTAGACCAGGCTGGCCCCCTGAATAGCCTCTTCATGGCATCGTGCCGCTCTCTGCTCCTCGGGGGGGATAGCTCTGAGAATGGGCACTGCTTCCGTGGACATCTGGGCACACTAGTCTTCTGGTCAATGGCTCTGTCACAAAGCCACCTCCAGCACAGTCCCCAGCATCCAAGCACGGCAGAGGAGTTGACCACCCTGGTCCTGACTGCCAGTTTCGAGCCCCTGGAAGAACAGTGGGCCCCCTTTAGAGATGAGACGTATCCACGGCTTGAGGTTCTCCAGGGCTTTGCGCCCGAGCCTGAGATGCTGTCCCCTTTGCAGCCTCCACCCTGTGGGCAAACAGCGTGTGACAATGTAGAACTGATCTCCCAGTACAATGGCCACTGGCCCCTCCGGGGAGAGAAGGTGATACGCTACCAGGTGGTGAACATCTGCGACGAGGAGGGCCTGAACCCCACCGTGAGTGAGGAGCAGATCAGCCGGCAGCACCAGGCACTGAACGAAGCCTTCAGCCGCTACAACATCACCTGGCAGCTGAGCGTCCACCAGGTCCCCAATTCCACCCTGCGCCACCGGGTAGTGCTTGTCAACTGTGAGCCCAGCAAGATTGGCAATGACCACTGTGACCCTGAGTGTGAGCACCCACTCACGGGCTACGATGGGGGCGACTGCCACCTGCAGGGCCGTTGCTACTCCTGGAACCGCAGGGACGGGTTTTGCCACGTGGAGTGCAACAACATGCTGAACGACTTTGATGATGGGGACTGCTGTGACCCCGAGGTGGCCGATGTGCGCAAGACCTGCTTCGACCCTGACTCACCCAGCAGGTAAGAGACTGGGGTTTGGGCTGTCCTGCTCGTAGGGTGCATTTCTAGCATGGCTTTATCCTTTTGGCTTCTGGAGACAAGAGACAGTTCACGCAGTCCTCAAATAAAACATCCATTCATCCACTAGACATTCTTGTGCTTTTGTGAGGTACCAGGTATTGTGTTAAGTAACTGGGGACACAGAGATGACGAGGAAAAGACACAGCCTTCCCAGAACTCACTGTCTATGGAGTCAACATTTGTGTCCCTGGTGGAAGTGCACCTGAAGTCATATGCACCAGGTGCTTGAGGCTCCTGGACAACTGGATCCTCACAGAGAGCAAACAAGTTACACACACAGATAAACCGTTCAGCAGCAATTAGCCACACACACTCTTCCTGTAGTTCCCAGCAAAGTACCACACATCCAGCCAGAGGCCTTGTGCACGCTTGGTCTCAGGGGCACGTGGAACAGTTTGGCAGCTCTGTGGACATGGACATTTTACCGCACACCACAGGTTTCCATTAGGCAACTGGAAGGTTCTCATTTTGCCGCGTTAAATCCATTCTTCACATAGCATCCACAGGGATCCTTTGTAAAAGGTAAATCAGATCCTGTTGCTCTCCATGATCTCCCAGGCCTCACTGAACCTAGAATAAAATGCAAACTCGCTGCCTTGCTCACAGGCTTTGCTGAAATCAGACCCCTGCCTACCTTTCTAGCTTGCCCCCTAAGCACCCTCCCCACCCACACTGCAGTCTCCCAGACTCTCTTCTCTTCCATTGAACCAAACGAGCTTGTTTCTGCCTTTGCTGTTTCATCTCCTCACAGTCCTCTTATCCTTGATCTTCCCTTGGTGACTTGTCTCTTGCCATTTCAATACTACTTAAATGTCACTTCCTGAAGAGGCATTTTCTGACCCCCCAATTTAAATCAGCTAATCAATCACTATTATGTATGGCAACTAATTTTAGTTCTCTGTATAACAACTTATCATTTCTGATGTTTTTCTTGTGCATTCTTTTGTCTTTCCCCTGCCTGGAATAACAGCTTCATGAAATCATAGCTGTTGTTAACCAAGACATTCCCAGTGCCTAGAGCCAACAGCAGCTGACATCTAGCTGATCATTTTAATGAGTGAATGAATCTGATGTGTCCTTTGATGTGAGACAGATCTCAAGTAGAGGATTACCCTTTGAAGGTTCATGCAAGGGTTGGGCCATGTCAGAGGGAGGTAGGAAAGGAGAGAGGTGGATGGTAAATGTGTGAATTGCTGTATGTGGGAATTGGTGTATGTGGGTGAGGCTTTCCCATCACATAACTGACTCCTTTGTACAAATTATGAAAAAGCTCACACTTGAACTAGGGTGTAGTGTTGGTGGGGAGTGGGGGTGGGGTGGGGGGTGGGAGGACTGGATCTCAGTATTCACCTGATACCTAGATGGCTGCCTTTGTGTTTGTTGTTCACAATTTGTATAGTCATTTACGGTGCCTCTGTTTGTGGGCAGTCAGTTAATATCAATTACTAGGTTGGCCTATAGTTAAGGCATGTGGTGTCAAGGATTGAGAGTAAGATTTGGAGTCAGGGGACACAGTTGAATTCTAGAGTCCTTACTACTTAACTAGCTATGTAAATGGTGCAAGTCACTTTCTGAAACTCAGATGTCTTGACTATAAAATGGGGTGCTTGCAGTAATACTTTGTGTCACCTATAGCCTAGGGTTGTTTGTGAATCAAATAAAATAAGGTACAGGGAAATACTTGGTAACTAACATTTTCAATGTCCCTTAATAGTTCTAAACTAACATGAGTTATTATCATTATTAGAGTTGACATATGGGAAGCCATTGTTTGTGTAATAGCATGAAGGGAACTGATCACATTACCAGAAATATTCACATAGGAAAGATTCTGTTTGAGTTTGGTATTGAGATGTTGATAATCTTAAGCGGAAGCTCAACGTCACTAAGAGCAGTGGTTGCTAACTCTTAGTGTCGCCAAAGAGAAGGGGAAATCTGGCTTATTCTCATTTGCCTACTAATGCGTTACAACAGCCCACTGCCCTGACTGAGGGAACAGTCTGTCAAGGTCCCCAGGCATCCTCCTCCTTAGTGTGGCCCTTTCTCTCTCTAAATCCCTACTGCCACTGCCCTTTTCTGGATGTTTATAACTGATTTCACTTACTGCCTGCAGAGTTGCCATGGTAACTCCTTCCTTTTTATCTGTAGACCCAGTAGTATTTCAAACCATCTTACCCCTGCACATAAAACTTACTTTGTAGAATAAAAGGAACTATTTATACCTTTTGGTAGTTAAAAATATATGTCAGGAGAAGCCAGGATGGCTCAGTGGGTAAAGTGTCACTTAGCGGCCCTGGGGACCTTGGATTGAATCCTGGCCCTGGCCCGTGTGGACCCATATGCTGAACTGAGGTCCTCCTGCATTGGAGGCATGCACCATGTGGAAGGTCCCCAGCCCAGTTCCTTCCCTGCGTGGCCCCTGCCCTCCTGTGTCAAAACCATGTTGAAAACTGATGACATACGACTATGGAGACTGCTCTGGGCCCTCCTCCTTTTCTGTGTCTCTCTCTGTCTCTGTCAAAAACAATAAAATAAATCTTTCAAAATATATATCAGATTGTACCAGAAGACATAAGGAAGAATGACAGTCCTGCTAAACTCTTGCCCACTCTCCACCCTTGCTCCCACATTCAATTATTTTACCTGGCTCTTCTGTTCATTACCTTCAGACCTCCAAAATGGGGGTAACTATACTACGTTATTCATAAGTTTTAAACATTATTCATTCACTTGCTCTTATGATAAAGATGAGACTTTAATGCTTCTATTGTCTCCTCTCTCTTGCCTCCATCTTTTCAATAGTTATTTTAATATTTTTAGTTGAATCATATATGTGTATGTGTGTGTATATGTACCTACACACACATATATACAATATTATGACTATGAAATATTTTTGTGGCAGAACAAAATATAATCTTAGTCTATTATATATATATATATATATATATATATA